>OOFB01007769.1:16369-24040 GCA_900323305.1 Trachyrincus murrayi | reverse complement strand
AAAAAAAACCCCCCCCCCCTGCCCCCCCCCCCCTGCCCCCCCCCCCCCTCAACCCCATTCTACTAGGCATAAAATCGAATGGCACTGGCTCCATTCTGTAGCCAGACAGGACAGTCACATGGGGTGAAGTGTGTGTGTCTGTGTGTGTGCATGTGTCAGCATAGGGAATGGGGATTTGCAAGGGGTGTTTTCGTGCACAGAGAGGGACATCTCTATTGGGAGTGTGTGGAGTCTTGCGTAACCACAGAGACGAGCGAAGAGTGTCGGAATGGAAGTGGCCCCACTTTGGAAAGTAGGGGTTGGAGAAGCACTGTCACCCACAATGAAGTGTAATTGCAACCTTTAGTAACTGACTTATGTTCCAGACTATTTATTACCATATTTTCGAGATATCAAATCTTATCCACTGACACTCGGCACACGGCCGCCACACACAACACCAGTTCCCTGAGTCACCAAAACAAAAGAACGGCCTCTTCCGCCGAAACCTCTGAAGCCGTCCAGCATTGCGTGGTAATTACTGACTTGTGTGCCAGCCCCCACTATAATGATATAACTTAACTGTAAACTCGCACTGTTAAGATGGGTTGTTGTTGTTGTTTTTGTTGTTGTTGGAGTTCACTATATGCAACTGACCATGTGGAATCTGTCATTCCACCACAGTCAGATCTGAGAGTTAGCGAGTCTCTTTCTGCAAGTCACCACACCAAGCAGACTCGCAGAAAGAAAGAGCCAATAGGGGCTCAGCAAGCCTGTCAGCCAGCCAGTCTCTATCCAGTTAGTCAGAGATCCATCAAGGCGCAAATCGAAACCCCGAGAGCCCCCCCCCCACGTCTAATCTGTGATTAACTCGTCTTCCTGTCTCTCGGTTTCTCTGCCTCGCATTAGCTAGCGTTAGTGTTTGTAGTCTTGTATCCAGCTTGTAGTCCTTCCTCCCTTCTCCGTCTTTCCTCTCTGTCCCCTTGATAGTCATGTTTCTATCCTTGCTCAATCAATGATCACTTCACGGTCTAAAGGTCCTCTGGGTTTCCCAGTAGTATCTTTTGTAACTAATATGCTTTCAATTTACATATAACCACCTGTTGACTGCAATGACTACATGTCCCATATAAATTATAATTAAATTATACATCCCATATATGGCCATCAGAGTGTCTGTAACAATGTTTCCTCCAGTTTATATCTACCACTTATACAAAAAAGTCACACAACGTGTGGGTGTGTGTTTATGTGTGTGTTTGAATCAACTGTAACTAAGTCTCTCTCTCTCTCTCTCGACCAGGCCTTTAAGGACGAGTTGGAGGGGCTGATCCAGGAACAGATGAACAAAGGAAACAACCCCACAGGCCTGCTGGCCCTGAGACAGATCGCCGACTTCTTCATGGCCAGCTCAGTGGCTGGCTTCAACACCTCCCCGCTCAGTGAGTACTCGCAGTGGTACATCCCGTCGCCCCTGACGACCGCTTGAGTTTTTAAACTCAGCCCCCTAGTTCCTGCTGTGTCTAATTGTCCCCCAAAAAATGCTAATATGCCCTGAAATGCATGTGTGCTACAGTGCGCATGCATGCTTCCATGTGAAAACAAGAAATATTAAAATGAGAAATATATTCGGGACCTGAAAAGACATCACAAGAAGTACACACCACAGACACACACTCTGTTAGGCTTGCATGTCGTGCGCACACACACACACACACACACACACACACACACACAAATGCAGAGCAGACAGAGCACTCTCAGACTCCGGAAGGGCCGTGCATATTTCCTGGGTTTTTTGATCCCAGGTTCTGAGTCTAGTGTTCCATATGCAAGGTCTGCTTCTAATCAGGGCCCCAGAATGCGGAACTGATGATGAATTACCACGCCAAGGACAGTATATCAGGTCCATTTAACTTCTCCATGCACACCACGCCAATGAAATATCCCTCTATATGATATATGTTGTGCATCAAGGCCGGAGCCATGGAGCCAACATTGGAAAAATTTCAAATTTTGAAAACTAATTTCCTGCAATTCTAAAATAATACAAAATTCACTAACACATGGGAAACCTTTTCTTGTTTCATTGTATGTAATGGCAGAGATTAGGGATTAGTAAAGTACGACTTGTGGCTAATTAACTTTCCAGGTAACTTAGCTATGATAGCTAATGTTGATTGATTAGCACTCGTAAATTGACCCGTTTTCACCAAAAACATTAATTTCCACTCCATGCAATTAGTGCCACTTTTTTAGCAAAATATTGTTTATTTCCACAGTTCCAGCGCAAAATAACCTGTTAACGTTACCTTTTCATACATGTCCTGGCTGAAGTGAAGTGTTATTATTGGTATGGTGTTACAATAATACGTTTTGCATCAACAACTGATGGGAACATAACTGGATCTTAACTTTACGCAAAGCTAGCGAGTCATTTTCATAACACTTTACAAAAACTATCACAATCGACAGTGATATAGCCTAAGTAACACATTATATTACATTCTAGTTTTCCAATTCATAATACATTTTCTTTATTTTAAAGTAATGAAATAGAGAGTACAGTGTTTGACATTGTACCTACCCACAGCAGTCGAGCAACGGCTTCTGCTGGGGTACGGCAACACCACTTGGACAAACCACATGCAGAACTGCTGTACACCGTAATACTAGAACCGGTGTTAATAATAAAGGCAATTTGTTAAGTTTAGTTATGATTATGATTACATTTGTTAATGATTTTTTTATTTGTATTTCATTTTTGTAATTTTATTATATCAATGTATTGGGTGGGGGGGGGGGGCATTTTGAGCATATAAACATAGATAAAGTCAGAAATATGTCATGTTACTTATTATAAATGTATTATATTGTGGTGATATTATCGAATCACTTGAAGCCTTAGGTCCATTTGTAATGTAATGTAGCCAGGTTCTGGAATGTTCCAAAATGCGATGGGATGCTATGATGCTGCCACTGGCCCTGGAAACCATGTAATCAATTAAAGCCAGATCTAATATTGGTCTAAATATGTGTCCTCTCTGTCCTCTAATCGAATTGATATCAATATTGTTTGCCTCCACCCCTTCCTTTTCAGGTCTTGGAATGGTCTCTCCCATCAACGACCTCTACACTATGGACCCTACCACTACGGTGAAGGGGGAGAAGCATGCGCGATGCAAACTGGCCAGCCTCTACAGACTGGTGGACCTATTCAGCTGGGCTCACTTTGCCAACTCCTACATCACAGTAAGGCCCTGACCGAGACTGTGGTAGTCAAGTGGTCATAAATGAGCTACATGTGGCGTAGCTGTCTTGACAGGTCATGGTTAACTGCCAAGCATTTAAATATCAGACAGTTGCGCTATGCAGCAAATGCCAATCGTGGGTTTATCCAATCGTTGCTCTGAACCGAGAGAGGTGTATTTACGTGCACGGCTTTTATTGACTTGAGCAACTGGTTCACTGACTTTTATATGTTTGTGAGAAGGAGTATGTACTCCTTGCTTTTGCTTTCTGTTTGAGGATTGGATAAAATGATTGGATAAAAGCATATACTTTCCCATTATAATTAAATGATAATAAAAGCCTTTTTTTATATCGTGACTTTGCTCAGGTTATTTGGTACGATTTTCCAATGAGTGTGTGTGTGGAGCCGTCTTAACCTCCATCCCGACTACATTCGATGCGAGCCTTTATAGCACTTTGTTTAAAGTCAGAGAAACCTCAGTTCAAATGTTACGGCTGCTTTTAAGGGAAGTCTATGGGTTATACACTGTCATTTGCGGTTTGAGTAAAAAAGATTATTCTCTGTCTAAATAGAGTCAATTTAAATCATTCAGATTGTTTTTTTCGTTCATCGCTCTGGGAAGGTTTGGAAATATGAATAAAAATGTTATTGTCGTTTTTCTTTTCTTTCTTAAAGTGCCGGATCAGCAAAGAGCAGGACCACATCCTCATCATCCCGAGAGGGCTGTCGTTTGCAGAGGCCGCTGCTTCCAACCTGGTAAGACATGGCTCACAGCCAATCACAGTGGCCTAATGAGCTCCTGTATACAACCCAGACATGTTTCAATGTTCATTAAATATAATAATGACAATATAAGTATATAGACTTAATAGATGAAATGCCCTTCATCTATTAACTCACTTAACTGACTCACTTTCGGTCTAAGAAAGAATGTGTGTTGTTTAAAAGCAATGGGTGTGCGGTAAGGTTTCTGCGTTTTTTGCACAGCTAATCATAAAAAGATGACATTTTCCGACCGTTCCAAGGAAGCAAAAGGACCAATTAGAGTGACTTTGGAAAGTCAAGTAATCCTTCACTTCCCAAACAAACACATAAAGCTAGCTGTGAACATGTGTTCATGGCCGCCACAGGGAGCGCCGTGAAGAGACCTCTCTCGCCGGAGCTAATTATATTTCAGTTGATCTTGTTTATCGTGTTCATCCACTCTGTTTAATCAGATCCACTCTGTTCGCTGTACTTCCTCAGATTACTATTGGGAGGAAGGAATCCATAATCCACATCAACAGCATCAATTCTTTAGGCCCTCATTGTTGTAATGTCTGATTAGTAGTGAAGCAGTGTAGTTAGTCCTGTGTCTAACAGTTTATGCTATCCAGGCATTTTGAATGCATTTTACGATTGACATACTTTACAGGGACATTATTCTGATATTATTCAATATGCTACATGACAGGCCCTTCTCCTTGTGCCAGGACAGGATTAGGTTGTTGTTGTTAGCTTGTATATATTTGGTCATGTAATCCTCAGTGAATGTGTGTTGTAGCATGCAGGTAGTCTTTGTGGATCGTGTTGCAGCACACGACAGAATGGGGTGTTACAACAAATGCTAATTATTATGCCTGAGGACTTCTGCGCTGGAGTCTTGGTGTTTGGCTAAATCCACCATGTTTGCATGGTGTGTGTGTGTGTGTGTGTGTGTGTTTGACAGCCTTCTTCTGCTGTGCCAGTTCCTTCCTCCCCGTCTGTATTTCAATAAACAACACTTCAGGTTTTCCCTAACTTAGGTGCATCATGAGTCAGAAATAGTGTTGTTGAGCATTTCCTTTCTGTTCACTGGTCGGTGATCAATGATAAACCCATCTCAGGGCCTAAACACAAACCTGGCTTGTCTACACACGTGGCAAAGTTGATCACTAGGAATTAGTTAGGTTACTTGAATTGTTAATTAGGAATTAGCGGTTAAAATGGACAATAAGGATAGTATAATAGAAAATGTGTGTGTGTGTTCACTACGTGTGTGTGTTCTTGTAGGGAAACCAGCTCCTGAGCGATAAAGATGTTTTCTTTAGTAACTTGTTTTCTTTAGTACCCGCATGCAATACAGGGATGGCAGTTTGGGTAAATCATAGTGCGTGTTAAAAGGTCATTATGGTGTCTGGTTGTTGTGACGATACTGAACCTTAACCTCAAGCAAGTTCAAGTCGAGTGGAATTATTGATTTAACGTGACATACATGGTTTGTGTTGTTTTCATTGCGCTGGGAGCGTTCCAGAATATCCTGGACGGCTCGTGCACGCGGACGGGCCGGGAACGCATTCCCAGGGCATTACATAGACTCACTGCTCACACACAGTACCCAAATTAGACCCCCCCACACACACACACACACACTGTCTGCCGTGATTAAATTGGATTAGGGGACACTTAATCATACAAGTATAACATCTCTGGTGTTCTTAGAGCAATGTTGGCTTTTGTTTTTATGTTGCCTGCCAGTTCTTTTCAAACGATTGTGTCGATGTCTTTGATAACGCTGGGTCGGTTGGAGTATCGGCTGTGGTGGTTGATGGAGTTCAGACACACACCGAACCTTAAAAGTATTGCTCAAGGGCATCCTGATCCGATTCACATCAGCCATGTCTACTGATGTCACGGCAGTGCCGTCCATCCTTCTGATTCCCCAGATGGGGTCCCTGATGGAATCCGGGGATATTGAGTTTCCATCGGGCTGCATCAGCTCCTCCACGAGTCAGGCAGCCACTCCTTCTCAGCCGATCTAAGTTAAGACGCTGTCACTGTGCTCTTGATGTCATCGCCTTCTTAGCCAACCCTACGCACGCGCTTCACCTTTCCAAGTTCCACAGTAACCTACTCCCCGGTGGCATGCTGGTATATATTTGGATGGAGTGGTATGGATGCAGGAGGGGCCCCGTTAAGCTCCGGTGTTGTGATTGGCCAGGAGGACATTACTGGGGCATCAAGTGCAGTTTAACGGGATGGAATGATGAAGCCACTGGCACTGTGATGAGTCCCCTTCTGACCAGCTGGCATCGCAAGTGGATACCAGGAGAGTGTGTGTGTGTGTGTGTGTGTGTGTGTGTGTGTGTGTGTGTGTGTGTGTGTGTGTGTGTGTGTGTGTGTGTGTGTGTGTGTGTGTGTGTGTGTGTGTGTGTGTGCGTGTGCACATAGAGACCAGCAGAGTTCATAATACTTGAGCGATGCCATACACTTTGCTGTGCAGGCTAAGCGATCAATAGTCTGCCTCTATCAATCTGTCCATGGTCTGGTCTGAACACGCCCCAGGGATCTGAGTCACAAGGGTTGGCTCGCCCCGAAAACCCTCTCAGCCCTGCTGTGCTCTCTTGTCCTTTTTTTTGTAAATGTATTTCTTCATTAAACAGGTACAATGAAATACACATTAAGGACTCATTGCTCTCTCCCATCCTGTTCGCTTTGAATAAAGATACTACTGAGTTGAACCATTTACAATTATCATAAATGTTAGTCTAATGGTGGCTCTGGCATCCACGTCCCACTCTTGGACCCACCTACCTTTTGACAGTGTTGCTTAGTCATGCGTTTGGCCCAGCAGATGTCTTTTAATCTTGTGAGACTGTAGTCTGTAGTCCTGGCTTGTATCACAACACTGTACATCGTTATGGGTTACGTGGGAAACGTGCTCTACCGCATCCTAATTAGATCAAGCTCTGTTTTCACTCCTGCTGACGGGTCGCACTGCTCATACTTTCTTCTACTCCATAATTTAATCTCGAGTCTGTCTCTGTCTCTATCTCTTCCTGGCTCCGCCCCTCTTCCTGCCCTCTGTCTTCCCGTACGGTGATTTGATAACCTCCTAATTGACTAATGTTAACGAGGGCTGCCGCTAGACAAGGCCATGTTGTCTCCTGTGTTCGCCCTGCTAACGTCCCCCCACCTCATTTCCTATCCAGTTGTTTGTTGTTTCCTGGGGAGTTGGCAGCACTAGCTCAGGAGGATGATCTGGCCTCTGGCATCTCTCCACCGAAAATGTGCTGGTTCGATCCTTGGTTCCTCTTAGCTAAGCGTAGAGGTGTCCCTGAGCAATGCACCTCACACTATTATGACCTGGCATGGATAATACTGCCCTCTATGTGTGAGTGTGTGTATGAATGAGTGGGTGTGAGGTATGGATTGTAAAGCACTTTAAGAGGCCACTGAGAAAAGCCCTGCATAAATCAAATCCATTATTATTGTGTTTGTTGGTGGTGGCCATGTTGCCATTATGTCTTAATGACAAAGGCCCCTTTAAACACCACAGAGTTAAACCTACACTAATTAAGTTTTCCCATTAGCAACCTCTAGTGGCTTGAGTTGTCGCTACAGTTATAGCAATATGATTTTCAGACTGTCTGAGATTTTCCCACGGTGGGGGGCAAAAGTGGACCAGAATAAAATTATTT
>OOFB01007767.1:13285-26167 GCA_900323305.1 Trachyrincus murrayi | reverse complement strand
CTCTCTCTCTCTCTCTCTATATGTCTCTCTCTCTCTCTCTCTGTCACTTTTCTCAAACACACGTTGTACTCTTGCACTCACACACAGACACATAGGTACAGACACACACACACACACACACACACACACACACACACACACACACACACACACACACACACACACACACACACACACACACAAAAAGATGCTGTTGTTATTCCTCCATCTAAATTTCACTCCCAAAGTCTTAAGAAAAAAGTACGTGCTTGAGCAAGGCTAGCTTACTTGGCTTACACCATCGCTCCTCTTCGGTCTATTAACAGGGCAAATAACATTTCTTCATCACTCGTGAAACTGAATCCATATGTACACCGATTTGTCATACATCATTTTTTTGTGTAACCAAGCGCTAAATCAAAACCACCTGGACATCAACGATTTCACGTTTTTTTCCTGCTGATTCGGATTGGCTCAAAATGATGTCACATGCCATAATTGGATTATGTGACATCACATTGCACTTAATCATATTTTATGGCAATCATATGTATTTTGAGCCAGTAAGAACAATGGCAATATACTGTATTGGACTTCCTGCTTGTTTTTTCCAGTTGAGTTACGTTTAATAAGCCACAGTAAGGACACCATGTCTGGAAGGGCTGCCTGTCTCACCTCTCGGACGCTGTGTGTGACAGCCCAGGTGAGGAAGACCCGGGACATGACCTGAAAGCCAGTCAGCACCACAGACGACGGTACGATTCCTGAAACACAAGAGACCCTCAAATAATAGGATTTCCTTAGGGAGAAAAACCCATGCAGTGAATATATGAGCATAGAATATAAACAAATAAAAGAAGGGGAAAATAACTACACTGTTCAAGTCGTATGTGAGTGGGTGAGGAAAAGCCATTAGCTGTGTGACAGGTCAGCTAGCTTTAGCTATCAATAGACAATGAATGAGTGATAAAAGCTTATGAGTAAACAACACGCTCATTTTAGTTAAAGCTGTTAAAATGCTATTATAGCCAAGCAAAATTGCTATGAACTGAGAGGGAAAGAAGGTGCTTACCTGCAGCACAGTGCAATATCTGTAAAGGAAAAAAAAAGTATTGAATATAGTTTTGGAAAACAAGCATAAAACCCTGGACAATATGGAATGTATTCTTGTTCTCGAAGGGGTTTGATAATGTTCAAATGTAGTGATCATAGTCCAGCAATAAAAATGTTGCATAAAAAGTTCCACGTGTAAACTATGCCAAATCCCAGAATGTTCATTCATCAACATCCATGTTGAACTAGATTACTTCTCTTATCTGTCTGTCTGGATACTGTCTGTCACAACACACACCTTCTGTACGCAAGGGTGTGTGTGTGTGTGTGTGTGTGTGTGTGTGTGTGTGTGTGTGTGTGTGTACAAAGTAGGCCATATGGTAAGGTGGGTGTTCATAAAGAAGCTTTGCAAAACTGGGGGATTAAACTGGTTAATACTTTTTTGTGTTCTAGATCCAAATATGTACATAGGTTCCTAGAGTGTAGCCAGGAGCCAGGGCATGCTTGTGGCTCATATACCAGTACATTATAGTTTGCATACCAGACCCAGATAAGGACAAGGACAGTTGTCTACTCTTCAACGGTTTGATACTCTTGGCCCAGTGACTGGGAGGG
This sequence comes from Trachyrincus murrayi, assembly GCA_900323305.1. Classification (NCBI taxonomy): domain Eukaryota; kingdom Metazoa; phylum Chordata; class Actinopteri; order Gadiformes; family Macrouridae; genus Trachyrincus; species Trachyrincus murrayi. Next base: position 24,520 of record OOFB01007767.1, on the reverse strand, counting down.
GAGGGAGGTGTCTGGCAAAACTCTCTGAACACTCTGGCCCTTTAATTACCTCCAGAACAGCACCGGTCTGGAAGAACTTCAGGGGTTTCTCTATGGAGTAGTAGAGGCCATGGTAGCTGCCTCTGGCCAGGTACGCTCGGACCAGGCCGACGGCAATCACCAGCCACCTAGAGGAGAAGAACACAAACACAAGCGCACACACACACACACACACACACACACACAGAAATATTATCACTATTAACACCATTATTTAATAATGATATATCATAAACGCTTTATATGATCTATATACTGTGTGTCATTATAAGTTAATATATTATAAGAATAATTGAACTATTAGTAATTAAATTATTATTTAAAAAATACACCAACAACCAAGTCAGAGAAAGGAAATGAACATACAAAACCAAATGCAAGGCACCAGGCAGCTGAACAGGAACCCAAGCCTGCCTTCCCGCTAAACTACTACATTTTAAAAGGCAACCCAAGCCTCTCCACTCAATGAATCCGCCATGTCTCCCAAAAGTTAGAGATACAATGTCACCTAACTGGTTGGGGAAGTCATCAAACAACATCGACCCTTGTTTCGCAATAGCCCACGTTCTGCAAATATGCATACTATATACCCAATGGTAAATAGTCAGAGGCTTGCCCTGATTTTTTTCTTTACCATAAAAATGCATAATGCAGACTATTAAAAACTCTTGAAACTGTGCTATGCAAATGATGACGTTTTAAAGTCACGAATCGAACGAATTTATATCATATAAAACATTTAGTACCCGCCCCGGTCACAACAACGACTAATCTAAAAAAGCCTGTTTGTCGAGAGTACGACCACGGATCTACCACACGGTGTAGGCCGTGCGTCTACATGTCACAATTGAACTTCGTTCGCTACACCACCATGTGCACATTTACTTACACCTACTGTACACATTTCACACGAAAAGTCGTGCAATCACAATTGGAATTCAACGCTACTAGATCTGCCAGTAGGCGAGTGATTTTACCACTACCACCCCCATCATTCATTCAGCTACAGGCTATTACTCAGCTCAATGCAAAACGTACACAGGTATTACAGTTAAGCGGTACAGCAGCAACTCTAACTGGCGACATACCCTGCTGTCATTACAACGTTGTAGATGACGAGGTAGGCCGTGGCCAGCGCACCCGGTCCCTTCTTCTTCTTTGGGGCAGCATCACCTTGGATCGTTTTGCTGGTCCCCATGGCAGGTGCCGACATGACTGCAATCTGATATCCACACAGTTATGTCTTTTCCCCTGTGCTCTTGTGTCGTTTCGACACCAGGAAATGAGAGACATAAGGCCTGAGAGAAAATGTGAAAAGCTCCGTGACTGGCGCCCCCTGGTGGAATCGCCCCCTTCATATGAAAGCGCTGCAATAAACTGTGTGGTGAAAAGTGTAATTGTTAAAATATAGGACGTTGGAGCATTCCGTGTTTTGATTAATATTGTCATTATTTTGTTATCATTTATATTGATTATTACCAGTAGTGGAAAAATAGTAGCCTAGTATGCTTGACTTATGTAGAAGTGAAGATACCCCTGTCATTTCGTAAATATTTGAATACTTGCACAATTAACTAAAGTAAAAGTATTAAAGTATGCCTACACATATATACAAATCCAAGGTAGTTACAATAACCTTTCAATATAATATTGAAATAATATAATATAATATATATTTGTGTTGATGACCCTGTTGTTGGTTGCTTTCCGATCGTATTGTGCACTGTATACAATACAACTATATAATAATTACCTATTAACAAACGTATTGTATCGATACAATGTTTAGTCAAAGTATAGAGAGTAGTTCTACTTGCAAATGTGAAATACATAGTAGTGTGAAATATTTGGTTTGGAGAATAAGAGAATAAATCAAACACAGTAAAAGTAGGCCTACATCTCACCCCAGAATATAAACCCCACTACCAATCAAACACAGTAAAAGTAGGCCTACATCTCAGCCCAGAATATTAGAAAGCGTCAATATTGACAGTTCTGTAGGGTGCAGTTCAACGTGTTGGCCGCTAGAGGTCGCTATTACATCTAAAACCCATAGATGTGGGCAACGCGGCGACCTTTAATTGAAGTATAAATGTACAACGGCTGGATTACGTTGATGTGGAATGTTAGTCTACGACAAAAAAAAACGTTACACGTGTTTTCTTGTGGTTTTTATAACAAACAATGACGTAAACAGTGCACTATTTGTCTTCAGGCATTCTTGAAGTCTACCTAGTTTCCGGAAGAGCAACTGGTTGGGAGTTGGATGGATAGTAAGGAAGAGAACATCGCCTCCGTAGTTTAGTTCTCGTCACCGAAAGTGTCCGGTTGTTTTTAAAACTGTTACAATGCCGTTATTTGCGCAAAATCCATTTGACCAAGATGTTGGTAAGTGATCCATCTCTTGACTCTTTGGCGGTTTCACATTGAAGGGGGCCGTTGTCCGGCTAGCTCCGGAGTTAGCCTACCTTTGGCCACTCGCGATATATATCCTGACATTTTGACCACAACAAAAACAAACAGTTATCAACATGATCGGTCTGTTTAGAGTGTGATACGTTTACTGCTCGATACGTTGTTTGGTTAATAAGTACCCATCGGGTGCTCCCTGCCAACAACAACAACAACAACAACAATACCATTTTAACATTGACACATTTCTGCTCGTAAACAACACAAACCGACTTTTGTAATAGATGATCTGTACAACAGCAACACGCAGGGCCATACAGTTACATGGTTATGAACATTATCAGCTTAAATATAACTTCTATGATATAGTGATTATTATACTGTACAGTGTATTCTACTAGTCATGCTAGTCAGGTGTAGCCGTCCGGCTATCAGTAGATTGTCCCTTATCGCCTGTCGTAGTTTACCATCTCAGCGGTGCAGGTGCTTATCACGTTGAGTAACCGTTGTGTTTGTGCATTTGAGCAAAAAACTAAATGTTAATGTCTAAAATCGAAATGTTACTAGGCAAATAAAATAGTGGTGAGTCAGTGATGTCCGTTGTCTCTTTAAATGGTCAACCCAGGATGGTGTTGCATGCCAAGTCACACTCACACATGTTATTCTAACATGTCGAAAATCTATTATGCCACTCAAGTTTAGCAAAATGTTTCGTTTTCATTTCATAATATAGACCAATAGTATAATATATATATATGGGATTAAATCTTTCTACATAAACATCTGAATATTGGCTATATCGGCTAAATTTTTGAGATTCTTGGGAGATGAAGCTGAAAGACTCAATCATATTGTCAGTTAATTATATGTATTAAGTTTTTTTAAACACTGGCATATCAATATGTACATTTAAAAAAAAAAAGGCTCATATGCTCATATGTTTCCCTGTCGGACACATTTACAGAAAAGGCCACAAATGAAACCAACACAGTAGATGACTGGGCCGTCATTATGGACATATGTGACAGGGTTGGAATGACACCCAATGGGTAAGCTGTGACATAGCACTCCCTTTTTAATAACAACAGACTTGTTTTGCTCGCAACAACAAACAATCCACTGCTGCTCCTGCCAAAAAGTCAAGATGGTTTGTTTAATTTATGGGGTTAAAAATGACTATTTGATGTTGTTTGTTATCTGTTTCAGCGCAAAAGACTGCCTCAGAGCGATTATGAAAAGAGTCAACCATAAGGTGCCCCATGTTGCCATGCAGGCCCTCACGGTGAGTTTGACTTGGTTAAAGTACATACTGACGTTTTCATACACACCGTACCCTTTAGATGTAGTGGATTAGCCTTGTCATGACGAAGCATTCATACACCTGCTACACCCCCTTTGTGATTGCCATCGTCATTGTATTCCTGTTGATACACGCACACTTTGCCATATTCTGTTCTGTAATTTTTCTTTAAGATGTCAGCTATTTGGTGTGACTCACAGACAGTTGACAGCAACCACACACTAGTTCTAGTAGGATAGGGACTGAGGCATGTATTATTTTAGGTTGTCACATGACTTCTCTTTTCTGGAGATGAATGTTAATTCATAAATTAATTAACTACTGTTACCACTAGTGTCATTAAATGAATAGTATCAATGAAATTAAACACTGCATATCCTAATAACGCAATAACCCAAAGCTATATCCAAATGCAGTTAACTATTGCTGTTCCACGGTCCAATAAGATTTCAGGAGTGCCAAGACAGATCTTTTTCTTTTTTCGCAGTTGTTGGGTGCCTGTGTGTCAAATGGTGGCAAAGTGTTCCACTTGGAAATCTGCTCAAGAGAATTCACCAGCGAAGCGCGGAATGTGCTGAGTAGGGTATGAAGCATTCTCAAAAATATATAAAATTAATATACAAATAAAATAAAGATCTATATTTTATTTTCCTTAGGAAAAAAACCTCAAAAGTGGGTTTCTTCCATTGTTGTCTGCAGGCTCACCCAAAGGTGTGTGACAAGCTCAAGGCCCTGATGGCTGAGTGGGCAGAGGACTTCCAGAAGGACCCTCAGCTCAGCCTCATGAGCGCCACCATAAAGACCCTGAAGGAGGATGGCATCGGCTTCCCTTCTGCAGGCCCACAGGTACACACACACACACACACACACACACACACACACACACACACACACACACACGTGCCTGGAAACCATGGGAGGGAATTCCCACACTCATCTTCCATTTCCTGTTTTGCCAAGCAATATGGTTTTCAATCCAAGCAAGCATTTCATAAGGGATGGATATTGTAGAAGCGTTCTGTCCTCTGCTGTTAATTTATCAGCCTACCAATCAGTCAGTCACTCTTATATTCTCTTAAACGCTCACAGCCCACAGAAGCCAAACTGTGTCTGTATGCTTCCACTTGCCAATGTGGAATCAGTGGAATTTCCTCTCACATATTTCCCATGGTTCCCTGCATCTGGCCATATAAATAGAGAGAACAGGGTGGCTTCTGTTGACGGTAATTGAGCAGAGTTGTTGTCACTCTCTGTCCTCAGTTTCATAACTTTGTCTCTCAGTGTTGTGTAACAATGCCTTGTGTGTGTCAAGTGCTGCCAAGGACTTTGCTCAGTCGCTTATTTTTGCAGTGACTGACCTACATTCGATCTTACTCCTTCTCTGTTGTTAAACTTTATCGTCATAAATTATTTATTTATGTGTGAGCTATTCAAAGACAGATTCTTTTTTTAATCATTGATGGGAAACCTATATAGACCCTGAATATTTGGAAATGGTGGAAATGTGAGTGAGGGTTGGAGAGAGGGGTGCCGGCAAGAGTTGTCAAACACTTCTAACAATCTGAGCCTGTCAAGCACTTTTAGAGGATGTACATTGACGGGCGCAATTGCCCCAAAGGGTTACAATGCAGACGTTTCATGGCTGCGTTCTCGCTTAATTCTGGACCAAATCTTTGGAAAATGGGGTCCATGTTGAAAATTCCTTTCAGTTTACAAAATGGGGTTAAAATGACCCATTGTCTGTGTTTGCCTTTTATCCAACATGAAACTGACATGGCCATTATTAAGCACAATTATAATCTGCTCAAACTCAACAAAACATGCAAATCTAACAAAAACTCTTACTTAAGATTAGATGAACAGAGTTCTTCCCTCAAGACATTAAAAAAAAAATATTATTAAAGTCATGCTATTATTGTATGCTGCTTACGCACATACAACCTGCCTCCCCTCTCTGGGAACCACGTCATCGTATCCACTATGGGTGGCATGGCATTCGCTGCTATTGTGTAACCCTCCTGCTTCTCTTAATCCTCTTAACACCTCTCCATTGGTCGGCCTTGTCAGCAGGGGTCCAGTGCAAAGGTCAGCACACCTGCAGTGAGCAAACCGTGTGATGACAACGACCTGGCTAAAGGTAAGGTGAGGCTGCAGCAACAGCGTACACTGTAGGCTGCAGCAATAGAGCCTCTCCATATCAATGAGTACAGATGCGTTAATCAACTGTCCAGCAGCTGTTCCCAAATAACCTGTGCATATGTACAACGTAATTAGTAGGCAAACCATGGTCAGTGACCATGCTTAAGCTCTAGCTTGCAGTTCAGATAAGATGACACTTTATTAATTCTGTGAGGGAAATGCATGTGTTACAGAACACGTGACATGAAAATTAAGTAGGGCAAATCATAGCAATAAAATAACAATACGATACAAGATCCATATTCGGCTGGCTATTGGGGTTTGGAGAGTAATAGAATATAGAATAGAAGATTTACAAATCTCTGTTGCAAAGCCATGAAGCCATGAGCTCGATCTCCTAAAGTACAAATGGGACAAACATAATTCATTCTCTACTCTTCCTCTCACCTTTCCAGCCATCGAGCTCTCTCTGCAGGAGCAGAAGCAGCAGGTAGACACCCGGCCTCTGACGGCCGACCCCTCTCTTTCCGCCGGGACCACCACCACCAACGGCGCAAGCACTCGCGAGGCCCGGAAGGTGCGCGCGCTGTACGACTTTGAGGCGGCCGAGGACAACGAGTTGACGTTCAAAACCGGCGAGCTGATTCTGGTTCTGGATGACAGGTAGCGCCTGCGCCCGCCTTGTGGATCAAACATGATCACTTAAGAACCCTGACAAGGGTGATGTGCCACGTAGGAGTAGAAGCCCACACACCATGTAATGTAGGGCTGGGTCCGACCCACAATGTTCCAAGTCGATTATTCGATGATTCGTGGCAAAAAAATAAAATAAAATACGTTTCCAGTTTTACACGCCATTAACGGTAACCGGGTTACGGAAGCAAGTTGACAGGCGCGATAAATCAAAAGGCTAAATCCAACCATAACATTAGACCATAACATTAGAACCGATATGAATTTTAAAAAGATTGGATATTAAACAAATATTCACTTCACTTAATAAAGCGATCTAAAGCGAAAGGCACACTCAAGTCAGGGGTCTAGCGGTGTTAACCGCTGGAACCTGACCGGGGATCACCTCTCTTTTTGCCCTGCTTTAAGCCATTACTTTGGCTTTTCAGTTTTCAGTTAACATCGCTAGACCCTCCATGCATTTTCCCATATAGTCAAGTCAAGTTATTGACTTGTGTTGATTTACATCCTTGTGTTGCATACAATCATGTCAATCAATTGCATACAAAACAAGACTGAGTTAAGTTAAGATACACAGCTCCTCCAGATCTTTTCACAATAATGGTCCAGATACTTCTTTCGCCATCGTCATACTTCTTTTTCTGCCTGTCGAGTTTTTTTTTAAGTTTAGGTCTCTCATTAGATCTCATTAGAACATGAAATATGTTTCCTCGTGAAACATTCGTTCTCTTGTAATACAGATTTCTCTTTCCCATGAATATGGAATGGAATTCTTGTATCTTAAGCCTCTATCATATTTTATATATGTTATTATAATGCACATATAAACTCTGTAATGTCTGGGTTACAGTTAAGAGGGTTTTTAGTGGTTTGGGCAATGAGTTTTTGCCAATTGATGTCTACTACTCACTTTCAGTATGAAAAAAGGTGAAAGCACTAGATGTGACCCAGTGGAAACAATGTATTGATAAATAAATATTTGACGACATTTTAAGCTAAATAGCAGCAACTCTCTCTCTTGTCTTTACATATCTCACGACTGAATGTGCCCACAGCGACCCAAACTGGTGGAAGGGCGAGAACCACAGAGGAATGGGTCTGTTTCCCTCTAACTTCGTCACGACCAACCTGAACGCAGAGCCGGAGCCCGGTGGGTCTTCATCACAGTCGTCCTCCTTTCAGCCACTAGGAAGCGTGCCAAACACAGAGTGCAGCCATAGACTTCAAACTAGGACACATAGGTGACGCCAGCTAGTGCACTAACGCAGCCGCCTCCTCCTCTTTTCTCCTCCTGCTCCCCTGCAGTGGTGTACGTGGAGAAGACGGCCAGCCCTGAAGAGACCGCCCTCGAAACCAAAGTGGAGCCCGAGCCCGTCTTCATCGACGAGGTACCGACGCTAGCAGACCCCACAGTAGTAGCGGTGTGACCCTCAGGCTCTACAACGTTTCGCTACGGTTTCCATTCTTACAGCGACGATTCTATATTTGACGGTTAATCATAGTTTGCCGCGATACGACTCGATTTAGTAGCCTATGATCGATATATTGTGATCCAACCACATATTACAATAAAGTTTAAACACAAGCACGGCACAACTTAAAACAACCAGATTGAGCTTGAGAGTGAGATTCTGATTTTACAAATACCAATTATTTACAAAGATGTATCTAAAAATATATTAATCTGATTTATTAACGATAATTATCTATTATATTATAATATGATATTTGTGCTTTGCATTGATTTAATTGGATCGTTACCCTCAGAATCGATACATCGATCCGGATCGCTGTATCGATACACCCCCACACGTACTGCCACAGAGCCTAGAGGGCCAAAATAAATGCAGATTGGATTTCAATATCTCTGAGTTTTGAAAGGCTTCACTCGTGTAATTTGCTGCTAAGCTAAAATGTCTGGCCATACTCCAGTAGTCTAGTTGCACAACAGGGCGGCTAAGCCCTCATTATTCTTAACAACAAAAACATTACCCTGCCGAACCTGTTTTCCATGGCAATTTATTAACTGTTTTCTTTCTCTCTCTCTCTCTCTCTCTCTCTCTCTCTCTCTGTGTGTCTCTTGGTCTCTCTCTCTCCCTCCCTCTCCAGGGAAAGATGGACCAGACGCTGTCCCTGCTCCAGAACACGGACCCGGCCGATGCGTCTCCTGATGGCGCAGAGCTGGTCCATCTCGAGGGTACGAGAGCTTCCCATGCTCCACTTCTCTATTCCATTCATACATCGTTCATGATTTAATCACAGCCTCCGCGTATTTCCTTCCACTGTCCAGGTGCGTGCGAGCAGATGAACCCCATGATCGATGATCAACTGCAAGAGATTGACAGGTATGTGTTGCTACAGGCAACCATAGGTGTCCTTTACACTGGGGACGCCGGGGACATGTCCCCACCACTTTTTGAAATGGCCGATTCTGTCCCCGTCACTTCTTAAAAGCAATATTTGTTAAAAATGTTCTGAAAAATACCTTGCACAAATAAATGTTAACTAACAAATGAGCTTTGAGAAAGGTTTATTTGCACAATAAGAAAACATTCAGTGCAATGTAAATATAGAAGAAACAAATGCGCATCGTCCAAAAAAGGTAATGTGAGCTAAACCCCCCCCCCTAACATACTGATTCTAAAATTACCCAAAAACGTGCCCTTTTGATGCGCCGCTATGCCATTTCTTCTCATACCGATCCCCCCATTACATTGCCTAAAATGGCATCTTTTGAATACCGGCACTTTTCAACCCAAAGTGACGCCCTTGCAAGCAACTAAATGCCACACAGAGGAATGTTATGTCTCAACTGTAGACCTATACGAGGTGTCCTAATGAATGCACCTGCCTTCTCCCTCCCCTCCCCTCACCGGAAATGAAAGCATGCTGTTCAGAAAATATGTTTTTCAGTGGTGTGGTCTTGGTGATGAGACTGTATTTATTTTCTGTTGTTTATACTTTGCTGATTAAAACACTGCATTGGATTACAATCATTGGATGATAGAAGTACAAGAGCACACGCTCCATTCTTCAATGAGTTAATCAATAGGAGAGCCCTATTTTAGGCACGATAATTGGCAATTGGTTCATGAAGACCGTAGCACACATAACCATAACCATTAAATGAACCAACAAAATGTATGCTAAAATCCAATGGTAATGTTGAGATCCTTTTTTAAAAGTCTTAACAGAAGGAATCTGTCTATGTCTGGTGATGTCGTCTATTGTCGCATTGAAGTCCAAACGTGATTTAGTTTTTTGAGCTGGCGTGTTTCATGAGAAGCTTGCCGTGGCGGTTTCTGTCTGGCAGGAAGTGGCATGTCCCTCATCTATATGTACAAAAAAAAAAAGAGAAGCCGGCAAAGAAACAAAACAACATATGACATTGTCTCTCCACAGGAAGCACTCGGAGATGTCCGAGTTGAACGTGAAAGTCCTGGAGGCCCTGGAGCTGTACAACAAGCTGATGAACGAGGCTCCCTTCTACTCCACCTACTCCAAGATGCAGGCCCAGGCCACCTACCCTCCTCCTGCCTCTGCCATGGCCATGCAGGTCAGACACAAAACATTGTCCTACATGAGGGGGAGGTCCCAAATGACCTCACCCTCTTAACAAATTTTCACTCTTATATATGTCCTTTTTTTGGGGGGTCCTTATTTTAGAAGGAAATGATTATAATTATAAAAAAAGCTAAAAAACTATACTATATACATATGTTATACATACATAAAACATGGAGGGTGGAAGGACGCCTTCATGGGATTTCTGGTTGTGTTTTGTGGAAAGAAGATGATCATGTTACCTACCTTCTACTGGCAGTCGGCCATGTTACTGAGGTGGGTTATTATTCCCTCTTTGATCCCTTAAGCCATGAACTATTGACCTGGCCATTGATTAAAGCCTTTTGCATGCACTAAAAACCCAAAGTATTGACGTGTGGAAACGAGAGGACAAGCTAAGGAGGGGGAGGGGTCGTTTATTTTGAGGCTGAAGGTGACCGTCGCCCTTCGGAGGGGAGCTTTCGGGAAAGTTTTGCGCAAATGGGTTTGACTAGCCTACTCTAACCCCCATTCCTCTTTCTTTCTCTCTCTCTTTCATTTGTGTGCATGCTCCCTCCCTCCCTCCCTCTCTCTCTCTCTCTCTCTCTCTCTCTCCCACCCCCCCTCTCTCTCGGAGTTGAGTCAGTGGCTGCTGGGATTGTGTTGGCAGTGCTGTTTTTCCTCGGCAGTGATTGATGTCATTGTGTCTCCCCAGAGATGTAGACAAACAGCCTGGCCGGCCGGTCCCACTGCGCCCACCGCCCCTCCGATTCGTTTACCCGTCACACCGGCTTATTTTCTGTTTGTGCCCAGCGCTGCAAAATGTTTCTTTAGGCTTCAGTTTCACACCAAGACACTCAAGCACACCGGCACCTCACAGATGGTGTAGTCTCTGTTATTTGAATTTTCCAAGCACACATTTACTTTGGGAGCGGAGCAGCCGTGCCCCCCCCCCCCCCCCCCCCCCTCCCCCCCCACTCCCCCCCCCCCCCCCCCCCCCCCCCCACACACACACACACACACACACACACACACACACACACACACACACACACTCACACACTCAAGAGAGCACTGACACGTCAGCAAGTAACACCTGCCCTGCCTGC
>OOFB01007765.1:17715-25648 GCA_900323305.1 Trachyrincus murrayi | reverse complement strand
TAATACAAAAAAACTGGCATGCAGGAAGTTCTTTAGTGCAAGAGAACCAATCTGTGTCACCAACAAAGTAGAGTGAGCGAGTGTACCAGTGTGTCTGTGTGTGTGTGTGTGTGTGTGTGTGTGTGTGTGTGTGTGCATGTGTGTGTGAGCGTACGTGTGTGTACCTGGTTGTAGCTGTGGACAGCCCCTCCCACCTGGCCGCCACGGGGCCCGGCTGCCTCACCCAGAATCAGGCCCTGGTTGCTATGGTAACCGGCCGCCGCGTACGCATCCTGGTTGTTCAGCTGCAAAGCACTCTGGGAAAGGAGGCCTTGTCCTGATGAGGAAGGACAGTAAGGCGGTTAGAGGAAGTTAGTAGAAAGAGCTAAACTAAATGAGACACGCAACAAGCAGCTTACGCAAAGAAAATAATGCGTTAATATTTAGTTTTTATTGTCTTCGTGACCTTGAAGTTATTTCAGTGTCTCGTTGACGAGCCATGTATTATATATTTATTAATTTATTTATTGTGTTTGTTATTTCATGATTAAATGAATACAAGAAAACCCTCTGGCTTTCATTTCTGTTTGATGTTTTTAACGTGAGAGACCTTGGGCAGAGGGAGGAGGAGAGGAGGAGAGGAGGGGAGGAGTAGAAGAGAGGAGGAGAGGAGAGAAAAGGAAAGGAGGAGAGGAAAGGAGATGAGGAGAGGGGGAGAGGAGAAAGGGGGAGAGTGGAGAAGTGGGGAGAATGAAAGAGAACAGAATAGAAGAGCCAAGAGGAAGACCTTGGAAGAGACGAGAAGTTAAAGGATAACTTTTCAACTTTTTTAACCTGGACCCCATTTTCCCATCATTTTAACTGACTAATGCAGACAACATGTTTTGAAATTGGTCCAGTATTGAGCGAGAACGGTCTAAAAGTGCTTGTTTCTGCCACTGACAGGCTCAGATTATTATAAGTGTCTGACAACATTATGGAAATGGTCCCTGCAGAGAAATAAAACGTTTTTTTTCTTTACCTTTCGCTTGATCCGGTCTGTTTGTTATTGTGTCTAACCAAATCTCGCTTGAGGAGAAGTCTCGCTCTGAAATCTTGTGAGAGTTGAGTTGTTGCAGGAAGAGAACGGTGGAAACGTGAGTGAGAGTTGGAGAGAGGAGTGCTGGTAAGAGTTTGATGTGTTGGACTACAGGAAGCGTAGCTTAGTGTTATCTAAAAGATTTTCAAAGTCATGGCTGAATATTTAGCTGATTTGGACAATGTGAGATTTCGCAGGATTTCAAATCGAGACTTGGTTAGACGTAATAACAAACAGACCGGATCAAGCGAAAGGTAAACAAAAAAAGTGTTATTTCTTTGTCGGGATCCTTTCCATAATGTTGTCAGACACTTATAACAATCAGAACTTTTGGGGGCCAATTGCCCCCAAAGGGTTATAATATATATGTTTTTAGATTAGATTACTTTATTGTCATTACACCATGCAAGCAGAATGCAACGAAATTAGAAGGCTCTAACCAGAGTTCAACAGTCAGTTATTTACACAATTAAGCAGTCTGTACAATCTAAATAAATGCAGAATATATATATACTATGAGTAAATGAATAGACAGTAAATATGAATATACAGTAATAAATGAATGAATATACAGTAATGAATGAATATACAGTAAATGAATACAATAATGAGAAATATATACTACGAGTAAATGAATACACTGTGGGAGGTATATACACTGGGGCATATGTGCAGCGTGAGCAGTGACAAGAGCAGCGGTGAGGGGTTCAGTGTCAGCAGTCTGGCTGCTGAGGGGAAAAAGCTGTGCGTAGTCCTGTTGGTTGTACCCGGGAGGCTGCGGTAGCGTGTCCCAGAGCGAGTGCCTCGATGGGGGATAAACAGTACATGTTCCGTGCCCTTCGCAGGCACCGCTTCTCATAGACTGAGGTTATGGAGGGGAGTGGCGTCTTGGTGATGCGTTGGGCAATCTTTACCTTTTATCTTTTGCGGCTGCGTTCTCGCTCAATGCTGGACCAATTAAAAAAATGTGTTGTTCCGCATTAGTCAGTTAGATAGAAGATGATGGGGAAATGGGGTCCAGGTTGAAAAATCCCAAAGTTACGATAAAACACAGAGACGATGCGACGGCGAGGACAGGAGACGCGAGGGGAGATGAAAGAAACACAAAAACAAACTCATTCAAGAGAACGCTCTTAATCCATTTACTACAACATCTCCCCCCCCCACCCTCTATTTAGATTTCACCTCCCTCCTCCACTCAGCCCCCTGTGCTCTCCCTCTCCTCTGACCTACATATGAAACCACCCTTTCCTCTATAGTGCTCCTGCAGCACCTCCTCCTCCATCACTCACTCCCTGAATAAATCTCCCGCTTCCTATTCTTCCACTGTTTCTCTCTCCGCCTCTTTATTATTCAGCAGCAACAGGGTGACCGGGGCCCGCTGGAGCAGAATGAGGGCAGGAAATAGAAGGAAGAAAAAAAATAAGATGAACACACACACACGTAAAAATACATACACACACACACACACACACACACACACACACGGATGTCAGGAGGACAGTGTAGATTGACTCATAATCTGTTTTCTGTGGTCCAGAAACAGGTTGGTATAAGGCAGGGGATCCCAAAGTTTGACATGCCGTGACCCACCTGTGGAGCATCGTTTGGCCCAGGACCCACCACATATTGGTACATTCTCACCATTACCATGTCAAAAAAGTGAGATCCTTAAGATTTCTCAGTGTATATTGTTCATCAATGCAGTGTTCTCCTTTTCAGTCTTCAAACTGAATGATCAAATGCATGTAGGCATGCCCATGCATGTTTATTTTTTAACAAAATGTTCAGAAAAATATTGTTTGTGGCCATTCCACGACCCACTTGGTTCCCTGCTGCGACCCACTTATGGGTCCCGACCCACAGTTTGAAAACCACTGGTATAAGGTCTGGTAAGGTGCCCGTTTCCTTCACCTGTCCTCATCTCATGTATCCTGAACAGATCGGATGTTATTTGCCTTCCGTGCTACCTGGGCCTACCTGAGGGAGGTGGGCTAGGGCTACGGCACTACGCTGCATATAAATGAAGGAACTTTCTGGAAAACATTATAAAACCAAGGGTGACAGAGCATTTATCGCGATCCTTATAAAGATTGTACCGTGGTGTTTAGACTCTAGCTGTGTGTTCCTAACTGCTTTTTCGCTGTAGTGCTACTTTAAACTCGATAAAATTGCGGAAACTGTAAAAAAATAAACAGTAAATTCCATTTAATTTTAATATCAAAGTCAGGAGTTTTTAGGCAAGTTTTTCGAATATCAAGAGACTGAGATCCAGAATTGTTCTTCATTAAACTCCGGTAACGTCTCGCTAACCGTCAGCGGTTCCTGTTGTGATTTTTAATAGTGCGTCTAATTAGTGGTTATAGTGTCAGTGGGAAAGGTCTTTTCTCTTCCCTAAACGCTGCTAAGTAGCGGGAGTGTGTTGCTAGGGAAACGGAAGATCCGCTATCTTGTCTACGCACAGGATTTTATTTTTGTGTAGAGTGAGTGAATTTGTACGACTTCGTGAGGTCAATCGAATGTGGGCAAATCGGTACGTATTTTCGCCACATGACAAGCACAGTCAATTAGTATGAAATAAAATTTAAATATATATATTGTGCATTGTTTACTGTCACACAGAATCACGTCAATATCGACCATAGAATCACGACCATAACATATATCATATATATACACACATATATATATATATATATATATATTGCTAGCGGGGCTACATATTGCTAGCGGTGCTACTTATTGCTAGAGGCGCTACTTATTGCCAGCTGTGCTACTTATTGCTAGCGGTGCAACTTATTGCTAGCGGTGAAGCTTACTACTATTAGGGTTTTCTCTTAAAGAAATTATAATTTCCAAGAAACAAACATCCAAGAAAAACAACATTAAATCCACTCTGACGCAGTGGATATTAAAGACATCTGGAGGACATTTTAAAGGAAGTTGTGGGGAAGCACCCAATTAAATACAATAACACACACACACACTCAAGGCCAACCACTCACTTCCTGTATTGACATGTTTTAAATTTTCATGAGCTGTGGATGTATTGACCCCCACTGGAAATCCCCCCACCTCAAACTGCCTTACACACACACACACACACACACACACACACACACACACACATACACACCATGTCTTTCTTCTTGCCTGTCTCTGTATCTCTCTCTGTCTCTCTATCTCTCTCTGGCTCTCTCTATCTCTCTGTCTGTCTTGCTGTCTCTCTGTCTTTCTTACTGTCTCTCTATCTCTCTCTGTCTCTCTATATCGCTCTGCCTCTCTTACTGTCTCTCTATCTCTCTTACTGTCTCTCTATATCGCTCTGCCTCTCTTACTCTCTCTATTTCTCTGTCTCTCACCATTTCTATCTCTCTTACTGTCTCCCTGTGTCTCTCTCCCTCTTGCTGTCCCTTACTGTCTCTCCATCCCTGTCTCTCTATTTCTGTCTCTCTGTCTCTAGTTAACTCTATTTCTGTCTCTCTGTCTCTAGCTAACTATATTTCTGTCTCTCTGTCTCTCCATCCCTGTCTCTCTATTTCTGTCTCTCTGTCTCTAGCTAACTCTATTTCTGTCTCTCTGTCTCTCCATCCCTGTCTCTCTATTTCTGTCTCTCTGTCTCTAGTTAACTCTCTATTTCTGTCTCTCTGTCTCTAGCTAACTCTCTATGTCTGTCTCTCTGTCTCTAGTTAACTCTATTTCTGTCTCTCTGTCTCTAGCAAACTCTCTATTTCTGTCTCTCTCTCCATCTCTCGTCATCTCCCCCTCCCGCTCTCTCTCTCTCTTTCCATCTCTCGTCATCTCCCCCGCCCCTCTCTCTCTCTACTCTATATATATCCATCCATCACTCTGTATCAAAAAAGTGTGTACGTGCAGAAAGTAAACTTTGAATATATCTTATAATGGAGTTCCTTCAGGCATTATTTATAGATATAAATATATCTGTATGTGTATAAACCATGTAATATTCATACCTGTGCAGATTTGTGTATCCAGGTGGTGTGTGCATATCTGTGTGTGTATGCGCATTTGTGAGTGCGCGTGTGTGTGCAAGTCTATGCATGTGTACATGTGTGCGTGTGTACATGCGTAAGTGCATACGTATGCACGGCATGCCTGCTGCTTCCTAGGCGAGGCTTCATTAGCATATCAAACCGGTACCGAGGCTAAGCTAAGCCTCCTGACAGCTAACGTCTCCCCTTAGATCTCCATAGAACAAAACCATCGAACAGACAGAGGGGCGAGAGGAAGGAATAAACATGGTGAGCCAGAGCGAGTAAGAGAATATAGTGGGTCATTCCACATCTAAGTTGCTGTAAGTAAATCCTGAGTGCCAGCATGTCGAGTTTGACAGAAAGTGTGTGCAGCCTGTCTCGTCGAATCTCCCTAAGTCATACGTGCCTTTATTCTGTTACACCAATGTGACCATGTTTAAACCCCAGCCTGTTTTTATTCTGTTACACCCATGTGACCATGTTTAAACCCCAGCCTGTTTTTATTCTGTTACACCCATGTGACCATGTTTAAACCCCAGCCTGTTTTTATTCTGTTACGCCCATGTGACCATGTTTAAACCCCAGCCTGTTTTTATTCTGTTACGCCCATGTGACCATGTTTAAACCCCAGCCTGTTTTTATTTCTTTACATGACAAGAGTTAAAGTTAGAAAAACGGATAACCAATAGGAACAAAATACATATATGGATGGCTGGATGGGCAGATAGATAGACAGACAGACAGACAGACAGACAGACAGATAGACAGACAGACAGACAAAGATAGACAAACAGTCAGAGAGATAGACAGACAGACAGACAGACAGCGAGATAGACAGACAGACAGACAGGCAGAGAGATAGACAGACAGAGAGATAGACAGACAGACAGACAGACAGACGTATCTCTGTGGCTGGCTCATATCCATATTATGTATTTTGAGAGGTCCCGTTTGAGATAGAGATAGATAGACAGATAGATAGATATATAGTCTTACTGTCTCCAGCAGAGAACTCCTGGGTGTCCAATATTCCAGACTCCTGCAGGGAGCGAATACAGGAGTCCACCAGCTCTAGACCTGTGGTCAGCTCCTCCTCTATGTCCTTCTGACCGTCTGCGCGCACACACACACACACACACATACACACACACAGACACAGACACAGACACGTGCACGAAGGCAGGCACACATACACGCACACAGAGACACACACACACACACACACACACACACACACACACACACACACACACACACACAAAAGAAAAGGACAAGAAATTATATCAAATCAAAGTGAACCAATGATAAGGAAGACTGGTTCTTGATTGATCCAGTTGTAATGAAATTAATAAATTAATAAATAACCAAACATTGATCATCAAACAGTGAACACCAGACCACAGAACAAAGACCTCCCCGCCCACATCTCCCAGGTTCCCACGAGCAAGGCACTACAAAGACTATTCTGAAGCTGCTCTCAGGCTTCAAACACACGGGCGATGGGTAAAAGTAGACGTTTCACCATTTCACAGCAGCCCTCAAATATAAAATACAACTCTGAAGTGAATCCAAAATATGAAAGAATTTTTTGCCGTGGAATTATGTGGTGAAAGATTTATGAGTTATGTAAGTGTAAAACAAACACAATCGACTGGGGTTTTATTTTTTAATCAGTGTTCGACATAAACCACCACAGCACAAATATGGAAAGTAAAACAGCAGCATAATGTCTGTTATCGTTTAGCACTTTTTAGTCTTCATGAGGGAACACATTAAGGAGAGAAGAACATCTCTGCGGAGGTACAGCTTCCAGTTTCCCTACCGGGTATGTGTGTGTGTGTGTGTGTGTGTGTGTGTGTGTGTGTGCACTATGGCCACCCCAGTTGGTCATATACATAATGTCTATAGCATATACTACCAGGCTACAAAATAACAAAACAATGACGCATTAGAATATTAGACTATTATGGTCTGTTTTGGGATATTACCTTGGTTGTTCCAGCGGAACTTGTCATCTGCTGAACTGTAAAGGAAACAGAGAAAAGAAGGTTAGGAAAGCGTTCCGTTTGAAAACACATTCTCGACATTTTCGTCCGTGATTGCAATAGTGCGAAAAAACCACGCTTCCATTGGCCACACACACACACACACAAAAGAGTTCTGATCGCCGCTTGGTGTATAATATATAATTATTACACATACAATTTTCTCATAAAGAATATACTTTTTATTTAAATATTGAATGGTTGTTTTTCTTGAATCTTCTTAAACACCGTGTTGACCCAAAGGCTTCAACTCCTTCAACTGTCAATAATATAATAGACTATAGACTGTAATTACCAATAATTACAAATAATTTAAAATGGCCACCATGCAGCGTAAATTGTCACAGTCGCTGTCACAAAGCAGAAACGTCCTCTGTCCATGGTACTGATTATCATGCTAGCTGCACGCTATGTAGCACCAGCCAAATATCCTATAAAGAGATGCCATTTGGTGGACGCTTTTATCAAAAGTGTACTTGCAATACCTTATTAACCTGGCGGCCATCTTGGTTCTAAACGCTAGCTGGGTGGGGGGAACTGAATACGTTATTTAGGCTCAACTTTATCCACAAGCTCACACCACGTAAACTCAAACTCACTGTGTTTAGTATTGAATCACAGAGTCTCTGCTCATTGTTAAAAGAGGGTGACCGTCTATGTTGCTGCTAGCGTGTGATGCTATTTGGCTGGTTTCCTCATACCTCCTTGTTAATGATTCATGTTTTGTTGTGTTTTGTTTTGTTTTGTTCGCCCGGTTGGCAGTAGTGTAGTGTAGTATTGTTTTATTTTGCCGTATTTGGTTGATATGGATTCTTCCTGCCTTCCCCACCCATTTG
>OOFB01007765.1:10215-12715 GCA_900323305.1 Trachyrincus murrayi | reverse complement strand
CAGAGTTGTCATGCGGTAAGCTCCGCCATGCTAAAAGTAGCCTAGCTTCCCCAACATTGACAAGTTGCCAATGTGGATTTAATGGATGCAAGAAAACAGCACTGCTTGCAAATGATGCTGCTAAATCCAATTAGTGGTGTTTGAGCATAATCAATTAGAATGATTTTGCCTCATTTGCACTTTTACTTTCGCCTCAGAGTTTTGGTTTTCAATTCTTTTTCATAATTTCATCTTTAATGTTTAAACATTTCTGTCGATTTCTAGATGGAGTCCCGGGACAATGGAATAAATAAAAGCGTTTTTCCATTTGGCAAATGTTATAACATCTTAATCATCATCTCATCGTGTGAACGAAGACTGGCAAAGACTCAGCGCTTTTCATTTTAATATGCTTGTTTTTTGGAAAGGACCTCAAAAGCCTTTCAAGCGAGTGATTGGAGCTGAGCAGGAAGAGAGAGAGAGAGAGAGAGAGAGAGAGAGAGAGAGAGAGACAGAGGAAAGAAAGAAAGAGAGTACAAAAGAACAAAAAAGAAAAAAGAAAGAAAGAAGAAAAGAAAGAAAGAAAGAAAGAAAGATGGCAAGGACAGATTGCAACAAAGAGGAAGATGAAGAGGAGGAGAAAGAAATAAACAAAGAACGAAAAGAAATCAAAACGGACAGAAAGAATGAAATTAGAGGCCTCAAGCTGCTCCTATTGGTCAGATGGCCTGGCGGGTCTGCCAGTATCCGCGGCAACCGTTTGGAGGCGGTGCCAGCAGCCTGTGCATGGACGCTGGAGCCGGACATGTTGACTCTCCGTGTGAGTTCTGCCTCGCCGCCCAGAACCGCTCCGTGACTTGGCCCACGACGGCCTCGCGTCTTTAGCAGTACCCGTGTGACGCCGTGTGTATGTGTGTGTGTGTGTGTGTGTGTGTGTGTGTGTGTGTGTGTCACTGTATGATGTTTCTGCCCGCACCACACACAGGTGATATTTGACACATTGGAAAGAGAACGGCTTGTGTTTGAAACTTGACAACCGAAAACACTGGTTGATGATAAATGTGTCCTCACCCTCACCCCGGTCCATGCACGTCACACACACACACACACACACACACACACACACACACACACAGGGCTCTCTCCCACCACCATCACCAGGGTCCTGTTGCTGTCAAGAGCAGAAGGCTGATAAGCGTGAAACTCCCCGGAGAGAAAAAACTGTCCAGGGGGCATTTCTTTAATTAAATTAATAAATAACACAAGGGCGGTCTTATCTTCTTTTTAGATCACGAGAAGAGCCTGAGACTGCCTCCACTGCTTCAAATTCCCCCCACATACTCCCACTGTCCTTCACTGATTCTTCTGGAAGTCCAAAACAAAAAAGGTTTGCAGTCTTACCCAGCGATAAGGCCACGTTCCGGAGGCATGTGTGTGTGTGTGGGGGGGGGGTTACCATGTCTTCAGAAGATGTGGATGACCCTGCGTGGGATGCCCAGGGGATGAGGGAGTTTCTCAGGTAACCTGACACAGAGTACACCCCCCACTGCCAAAAACAGTGTGTTAAGTTCAACTGCCCAGGCAGCGGTGACATTTAGCTGTTTTTTTTTTCTTTTGTGTGTGTGTCTAGTAGAGATTGATGTGCTAAAACTGCCTCCATCCACTCCAGCTGGCTGGCAGACTGATGTAATGTCAACGCTATTAACTGGCAGCGGAGCTAGTGTACAGCATCACACACACACACTTCTTTCTACACATACACACACACACACACACACACACGTACATACATACATAAACACACACACACACACAAGCACAAGAACACACACAGTTACACACACACTTATACACACACACACACACACACTAGTGCCAGGTCTCCTTATCAGAATCGATCGTGTCCAGCCAAGACATTTTCCAGGATGGCAGACCTCCAGAGCCAAGTTTAACAAAACATTGGTTTAGCTCCAAAATGGCTGACTATTGATCTCTGGCTCTTCTTAAGCCATGGTGAGCAGCTGCCACTAACCCCACAGCGGTGGTTGGACAGGAGCAATATTAGAAGTGCTGATCAAGTGCCCAGTAAAGGCGGTAAAGCCTTTTCGACAGGTAAAACACGGGTGGAAATTCAAAGCACCGTTTGTCCCCATTGGGCTGCCGTCGAACACCAGTAAAACCAACTGTTTTAATGTCACACTTATCTGGAAAGGTTTGTGTGGGGTGTGTGTTAGTGTGTGTGTGTGTGTGTGTGTGTGTGTGTGTGTGTGTGGGGGTGTGTGTTAGTGTGTGTGTGTGTGTGTGTGCGCATGTGGACTAGAAGTAGATTTTTTTCATGGGGGGATGTAAGTGTGACAAACCAGTCCTCGTTACTGTGGGAGATCGACACACACACACACACACACACACACACATACACTATATATGTAATATTGATGTGCTACTGTGTTACTAGACATGGTCTTGGATTACTGTCAAGGTATTGTTGTGGTCCATGTCTCCCGGTCTCCTGGTCTTCTGG
>OOFB01007764.1:0-10725 GCA_900323305.1 Trachyrincus murrayi | reverse complement strand
TAAGCAAGTGTGTGTGTGTGTGTGTGTGTGTGTGTGTGTGTGTGTGGGTGTGTGTGTGTGTGGGGGGGGGGGGGGGGGGGGGGGGGGGGGGGGGGGGGGGGGGGGGGGGGGGGGGGGGGGGGGGGGGGGGTGGGGGGGGGGGGGGGGGGGGGGGGGGGGGGGGGGGGGGGGGGTAGGGGGAGACATCAGCACCCTCTACTGACCGGTGGTCCACCATCGATACAACGATACATACACATTTCCTCCTGACGATATTTCATATTTCCATATTTCTCCTCCCCACCATACTCGCCAGGCGATTCAATTGTGAGCTTCTATGTTCAACGTGTGCCAACGTCCGTGACACTTGCCTCCCTGCGTCTACAACCGCAATTTGTAAACTCCATCTTACGGCTGTACTGTAAACTGTTGATAATATAATGAACGACTCAACTAGTCCAGCACATTTGAACGAAAATAGACGTGCAAAGCCTTTTTATAGAAAACCCATACAAGATTTGAGAAGAAAGAAATATAAACGGATTCTGAGAATTGTTATGCTCAACATTTTTCTCTCTCACCCGCGGTCCAACGAATGGGGGGACAGTAAGTCAGAGCAGCAGGTAGAAAAATGAAGGCTATATTTCGCTTCTCTGTGAAAGCCAGCAACTAAATATGAGGGGAGGGATAGAGAGATATTCTAAGATACAGAACGCCCGGCCCTTTTCACCTTTCTGTAACTGACCTGGCATCAGTATGTCACTGTCTCCTCAGCTAAACAAATTAGAAAGTTTGATTCATCAATGTTTATACGAGAGAGAGGTATTCAATTTCAAACACAAGCAGGAGAGGGAGAAGGAGGGGAACCGAGTGTGCAGCCATAACAAGAGAGAAAGGAGTTGTAAATAGAGAAAGAAAGAGAGAGAGAGAGAGAGAGAGAGAGAGAGAGAGAGAATAAGGGAGTTAATAGGAAAGGCAGAATAAAGATAGAAGGGCAAAAGAGAGCAAGAGAGGAAAAAGACAAAGTGGAGAGAGAGAGAGGAGGGAGGGAGGAGGGAGGGAGAGAGAGGGACCAACCAGCTGGATCACCATGTAAATAGCTGTGCAGATAGGTAGGGTTGGGCTCCAAGCCAAGTGTTCCACAAAGGCCCCCTAACATCTGTTGGAGGGTTGATTCCTGCTCCATGTTGTAGTAAGAATAATAGTCTGATTCTGCAGCGCCTGATCTCTCATCAGACAGGCTCATAATCATGCATACACACTCGTCTGAGTGCTAATGTCAGACTACAGACTCTTCCAGGGCTGAGAACCCCAGAGTAAGCTGTTATTACACCACACTTCAATCATTGCCGTGGTGGACGGACAGGTGGAACGTCACTCACCACCACATCCTTTTTTTCTCTTTTTCGGGGTGGCTAGTTCAGCTAGTTTTTATTGAACGCTGAATCGTGAGGATCATATGATTTGTCGAGCACGAGCAGGAATATTGAAGTCATGCTGAACTGCTCGGAAGACGGGCCTGCATAAACTCTGGCCGGGCCGACTCCACTGTGTTGTTTTGGTGAGGACCACCAGAGATTAACATACCTGCGTATGCTAATGCTGCGCCGTGCTAAACTATGAGAATAAATTAGCAACGGTTTCCTCTCTCATCCCGCTGAAAGTAAAGAGAGAAGAGACAAGACTTCATGGAATATGGTGTTCTATAATTGCTTTTGAAACAATTATCGTCTTTACATACAAGTAAACGCGTGTGAGCGTGACAAAGTTAGGCTAACAGCTACTTTTGGAAACACACAGCGGTACAACTATCGGACAGCTCTCGGGACAGAGATCCTTTTTTTCTCTCTCTCTTCTCCCACGAACACATGAAAGCAATTTGTACAACAAATGTTGGTTTTACACTGTGTTCCTTCTTACTAGTGGCTTCTCAAAGCTGGCAGGCCATTCGTTAGTGCTTGAAAGCAAAGCAAACTAATTAATTAACACTATCTTTAAACAGGGTGGCCAGGGACGGGGGACGGGGGGACGGGGGTAAGGCGGGTGCTGAAATATTACACCATTACACAAATTCACATGCATCTGTGTCTTCAGTCCCGGACCACCACAACCCCACAACACCCCCCCCCCCCACACACACACACACTCCTCATAACCCTCCCCTTCCCGTGCGACCCCGCCCTGGCGCGTCAGGGTGTCCTTGAACAGGGCCATGGGACCACCTGCGTGAAAGAGGAGACCCTCTCTGTTATGTCTCTGCTAGGGAATGAAATAACACGGAATCCAGCTCTGCAAATAACTCACAGCGAAGATCATTTTCCGCATGCCGCTTGACAAAAGGTAAAATAAGAACAGATGATACCCTCTCTGTCTCTCGGGGGGGGGGGGGCTGTGAGTCTGTAGAACCGATCCCCGCAGCTTTAGCAAACATCTCGATCTCGTCCGCTCTCTTGTCCCGCTAAGATGGCTGGTGCTGGCGACCTCTGACCCCTCCGGCGGTCTTGTTAACTGGAGGCCGCGATCCGCCCCCACAGCTCTTGTTTGCAACACCCGCTGCCAACAGAGTCGGGCCGTCTTCATGCCCTCTCGGCCGAGGTTAAGGAGGGAGCAGAGGAACCCGATCCTAGATCTGTGGTGGTTCATGTGTGAGATGTCAGGAGCAACGGGACGCCCCACACACACACACACACACACCAACCCCTCTTTCTAAGCTAGTTTAACCATCCTCTACAGGGGAGGGAGGGAGGGAGGGAGGGAGGGAGGGAGGGGCTGCACAACATGCACTTTGAGATTGCACACTCCACCAGGGCTGGTGGTTGGTGGAGGAATGTTCCTGTGTCTGAGGCAGTGAAGGCTGAACTCATTACAGATACCTGGACTAATCACAAGACAACTGATACGGTACAAGGCCTCTATAAAGGGATGACTCAAAATAGACATCCCCAGACGCACCCCCTCCAAGGCACTCACTTGGGGAGGACAGAATTTACACACATTTCTTTATGTGAACCATATTGGTCTTCAGGTTTCGTGCAAGTTCGCTCAGCCCTCTGAAGAGGATACATGTGAAGTTTGTCTAATCCAAATAAACAGGTGAGGCACTTATTAGACCCCAATTCACATTGCAAGTATAACCTCGTTTTCAATTTTAGCTCCCTCGCTCTGTGACTCACGGGAGAGCGACTTCAAAGCTGCAGCCGTGCTCTTGAGGTCATTATCTTCATTTCTATATCCTCGGCAGGTTCTCGGCATATGGTAACATTTTACCTCTGGATTTTTTTTGTTCTCAGCCATAAATCTGCCATGTCAACTATAAAATATAGCTGACCAGCAACAGATGTAGCTCTAATAGCTACAGAAAATCTAAATCAAGACATTACCACCTTTAGATTTTCAAACTTGTGTATCAAATGTGCAGCGACGTTCTCGCAACTGCAGGGACACTCTGGAGAACGTTGCCTGAGAGAAGACAATAAGCGTAATAAGTACAGTAGTTGTTTTTGGGTTACAATTCATATAGTCGCACAAAACATAGACTTTAGATATTCATCTAAAGTCTGATTTGTGAGACTAGATATTCATCTAAAGTCTGATGGCAGACGAGCTCAAATCTGGGTGAAACGGGCGTTTCCCTTTCTTTTGCTTCATATTTGTGGCGGCCGGTCCATAGGGGCGTCTGGGGCGGTGTCCTGGCTCTGATTGGCTCCCCCCACACTTTAAAAAAAATAATAATTACAAACATATATTAAAAAAACCATTTATTTTGTGTTGATGTTTTTTGTGTGTGGGTGTGACCATTTAATCATACAAAATACAGTGGTTGTTGGTCTAGCCCATAGGCTACTGCCCCTATACACAAGGAAGTAGGCTTGGAGTGCAATAATGCATGGCCAGCCACTGTCCACATTTTTCCGTGTTTTTTTGTAGACGTCATTAGTTTTGTATAGACGCTATCGGGGCGGCCAAAGCACAGCCCCGCCACGGCGCTATCTGAGTTGTGATTGGCTGCCTGCACTTGCTGTCACAGCAGCGCTCAATGCTGTGTCAGTTGACAGTGAGAAAAATGGCAGCAGCCAACGCTTCGGTGCCTGTGCCTCCGGCAGCAGCAAACTGTGCTGAAAGTCTGCTTTCGTCTACTTTTTCTAGACTTTCTCTCTCAGAGAAAAACTTTTGATCAAACAGAGGCTCTGCCCGCTCTGGCACTCTGTCAGCGGGCTCCGGCGGTGCTGTCCCTGGCACTGAAGTCGGACCTGGCTACACTATGGTGCACTTTGCTGCTTGTTACCCAGAAATCAACCATTTAAAGTGTAACCCGCTGTTTCAGCTCGACTTCGAACACTATGAGATTGTGTATCCCCATGGTTACGACGCACGGCAACTTTGTGGTACTTTTTTTAAAGCTAGTACCGTCGTTGTGTATGTGTTATAATGAGCGATGTTGTATATGAAACGCGCCACACACCGTGGCGTGTCTGAGAAGCTAAACCCTCTCTCGGGCCCGGCCATCAACATCGACCGCTGCCCAGACGGAGCTCCACACATCCACACACACCTCGTTGCCGGTGTCACGAAAAGACAGAAACTTGAGTTTGGACAGAGCAGAATGGAACGTTCACAAAGGGCGGAGACTGGCAAAAACATGGGATTTTACACCTGTTTTCTCTGAATGACGGTCTTATTTTAGCAACAGTGACAAAATGGCATAGATTACTATGTTGAAGATCATATAAGACATATTACCATGTTCAAACAAACATTTTGGATTCACTGCCCCTTTAACAGGGTATCCCTGTAAAACCATCTCCGTAACTTAAATCGCTATAATGCCCCAAAAATGCCCAACATTTTCGAACTCGCACCCTGAGGGTGCTCACATAAATCCACTCCCTCGCACCACCAAGTGGCCAGCTGGTTTTGGCCAATATTATTACTGGAGGCGGGGATCTGAAAGCACATAATTGGCCAACACAAACTCGGCCAGCACTAGTAAACTGTAAAAAGGTGTCTAAAGGTTTCAAATCAACACCATGTAGACTGGCCACTGTAGAAATACACTTACTTAAATCCCCTTCTGAAAGCTTCGTCCACTTGCGTGAATGACTTTTCTTCGGTAGAATATCTCGTAACGAAACAGGAAACAAGGCGTAACTCCGCCCCTTGCAGTTTCTGGTTTCCGGCCCAGGCTGTCCGCTGTCTCCTCCCAGAAGTTCTGTTATAGCATAGTAGGACTGCTGGATCTGAGATTTCAATTCATATAACTCTATTATCCCTGTACGCTCAATATCTCTCTCTCTCTCTCTCTCTCCTTCTTTAATCCATATACTTCCAACCCCTTAGCTGAGACGAATCCACCCTTTCATCCGTTTTTTTTCCCTCCTTTTGCAGCGAGAGCCCTGGTGTCTCCACGCAACAAAAGCCTGACCATCCCTGACTCCTCGTCAACCCCTGGCTCAATCCATCACCCGGAGGCCCCTGGACATCCATCAAGCCCACCACCTTTCATATCCAGCACCAGCTGAAAGCCACTGTCCCCTCGGTGACTTCAATACCACTATGACACGCCCATGAGATTTATAGTGGCATAATTAGTAGCTGGGAGAAAGCATGGCCCCCAGTAGGCCTACTCCCATGGGTCACTAATACTGTAACCCGTGTGCACGCACACACGCACACACACACACCGCGCGCACGCGCACACACACTGCCATGACATCTGTCTCCAAACAAACAGTGCTGTCAATGCAAAAAGTGGATCATGTCGCCAAACCCCTTAAATGCTGATTTGCATTTCTCCCTTAAAAAAAAACAAAAAAACACTATCATCATCATCATCATCTGCATAGTAATAAATCAAGATGGAGAAGTGCCCATGTAATAAGCATGTTACCAGAGAAAAGCATCAAAGCGTTCCGGTGCCTTTAGCTTGCTGCACGTTCTTCACACCGACTAGCTCCTATTGTAGCTATTATTACCGCAGCCCTCATGAAAGTATTACTGTGTTGTTGAATCTTGTCCCCCCCCCTGCAACCACGGTACGCTGCGTACTCTAGGTAGGCCTACGCAGACAGCACCGCCGTGCAGCCCATGAGTAAGACCTGAGGTTAGGAACGCACCCCGAGGAAGGGGTTTTCCGAAAAACAGTTTGTAGGAGGTCTTACGACAACACGTCGAAAAGTTTTGTTATGGATGTAACTGCTGCTCACCGCCAAACCCATCCCGGCTGCTGTCACAGATATCTCAGGAACGGTGAACTAATTAAAACCCTCTTGAAAGTTTGTTTTCATTTCATTTCTTGACGAAATAAAGGGCCTGACAGAAATGAGAGTGTTTATCCACACCAGGGGGAAGAACGAGTCTGGGCCTGCTTTACCCATTGTGCACATAAATTATATGAAAATCCCCCATTCAATCATAAATTATACCTATTATTCATTATTCAAGTTATGGCACTCTGGCCGTGTGCGCTTTCAAGTCCGCCACTTAAGCATGATAGCACAGCTCAGGCTGCACCTGAAATATCAACAGACTGACATCACCGGGAGGACTGCACATCTGACAACTGGAGTTACAACAAAACACATCTGACTAAGGTCTGACAGGAAGAACACACGGCTGCTCTCACAGGGGAGGGGAAACTCAGTGAAGGAAAATGATGAATAACAATTGTTATGAACACCTCTCTGTGATAGACTGAGGGTTTGGAGGCACCTCTGAGGTGGCTGACAGGAGCCAGATAAGGTGGACGTGGACGGGGGGGGAATCGGGCATGGGGTGAGGTGTACCAGGAGGAGGGTCTGACTGGGAGGAGACCCTGATGCACAGCCAGGATACACTGGGAGATGGGGGGGAGGGGAGATGGATGAAGGGGGGGGGATAAATATATAGCCTACTGCATGGAAAGCAGATACAATCATAAGTCCACATCCATAATAACATAATAAACACACTTAAGAGAAAAGTGAACCATGCGGCAGTAGGGGTGTCGTTTCTCATCCTCAGCCATTCTAAATACAGGCAGTGCAAAAACAAAGAACAGCCTGATGTATGAAATCAGACTCTCCTCCACCATATTTGACAAGTGCAAGTCATGAACGTGTGGATTATTCTTCGACTGTAATACAAGTGGTCTATAGCTGCCAGGAGCACAATATAAGCAACAGAAGGGAGCACCTGCTTGCACCGCGGAGGAGGGGAGAATGCGTTCATAAAAAGTTCGGGTTGCAGAAGATTGCGCTGTAATAGCTCTGTAGGATATTGTGGTATATTTGCTCCGACCCATACAAACACACACACACAGTAGTTAGTTTGACCAGAGGGCTACTGGAGAAAATGTCCGAGTGACTTTATTTCTCTTTTCTGCAAGAGCGAGAAGGGAACCCCGTGCGCCCCAGTCAGTGAGTCGGTGACTATACTTCATGTTATGGGTCGACTTGGTCCTTCAGTCTTAACGACACAACGTGCACGAGCATGTTTGTTTTTTCCATCCTTATGTGACGTGTCGTCTGCTTTTCCACAACAATGATGCACTTTGCTTTTGATTCCGTGAATGATGATGATGATGATGATGATGATGATGATGATTAAACGGTCTCCCCTCGCCTCTGGGTGTGGAGGCTTCATCAGCCATTCTCGACCCGCAGTCAGGAGGGGTAAGGCCACAGCGCGCAGGAGCAGTACGAGGATCCCTCGCCAGTTGGATTTATTTGGTGTGAAGATACTGACGGCTTTCAGACCGGCAGCGACAGAAACGGGGAAAGACACGTCGGTAGTAACCCGTTGGACCGTTGGAAGTACACTTTTTTAGTAAGAAAACTGATGCTCGTAAGAAAGGGATGCCAGCCAGGCGTGGCTTGCATTTGAATATCCAATGTGAGAATGCCTGGGGAGTATGTATATAACGGGGTCTTTTCCATCAGATAAACAGAGTTATCAAACTGATTAATATAGCGGAGGACGATTAATGAAAGGACTCGTACGTTTTACCGAGAAGTGGGACGCGGCGCTCCGGGTACGCTCCGTGCGTATATGGATTGGACTTGTGAAGTTTTTCCTCTCAGAGTCAAAGTACATGAACAATTGCATTAATACGTGTTGAGTGTTGAACATAATGGCAGAGGTCGGAAGCTTTCTGGGCACAATTGATTTGGATTTACAAAGTTTTCCTTCACTCGGAAATATGCCTTTACCAGACACGTCGGTGGGCTTGAATGAGCGGCTTGGACAGATTGAAGGGAGGCTTCAACGAGGCTCACTGACGGATTTTGGTCACCTTAGAGGGATCCTGCGACGGCGGCAGCTGTACTGCCGAACAGGGTTTCAGTTGGAGATATTTCCCAACGGAACGGTGTACGGGACAAGACAAGACCACAGCAGATTTGGTGAGCTCAGCGATTTGCCATTTACGCACCGTTCACGCACAGCACTACTACGCACATTATACCTTATTATTTTATTTTTGTAACTTTTTTTGATTTTATCAGGCTTTTTTTTTTCCTGTTAATGAACACGCAGGGTGCATCTTGCTTCACAGCAAATATTTTAAGAGTAACGACTTTCCCCACGACAATAACCATGTCCGAGTGGCTGAACGGCTCCAGTTGACCAGTGTGCAGGGAGGATCGGACCTGTTTACAGGCGGTCTGGCAGGTGTCTCTCTTCAGTCAGTACCGAGCAGCGCGCAACGAGGGGCCGGCGCTGCGCTCTCCCCAAGGCGACCCGTCGCTCTCACACCGAGGTCCTTTTTTTTGGTACTGATAATATAAATCATTCGATTTATGGTTTACGTCCGAATGATAAACATATTTGGTCAGGTGGCAAACGTTCACATGCATTGCGCTTTAATATCCTATAAGTTAATTTAATAAATAACTTAGAAAATAAGTTAATTTACAGGTACATGTTTTCTGGCTGGCGGTGGGGGGGGGGACATTAAATTAAAGCATGGCCACTGAGGATTTTTTTTTTGTTACTGTTCATGTTCTTCAGCCAAGTCGCTCTGGGTTGGGTGGTCCACATGTTACAAAACAATTTAGTGGCGTAGGAAGTGCATGGCTCTGATTGAAGGGCTATGAAAAAAACTGTAGCTACAAGCCACACAAATTAGAGGCTTCCTCCGTGCCGTCCTGGCAGGAGATGCAGCCGGAGCCACGGGGACCAGGTGTCTGTATTGTTCGTGCCATTCGAGGCATCCAGCTGTCGTCTCTGTACGAACAGCCCTTTGCGTCCCAGTGTGAGGGAGTTTATGAACGCCGTCAATAGCCGTTAATTATACAGATTTGGGACTCGGCACTTCCTCTGAAAAAGCAGACGACTTGTTCTAATCGCTCTATCCTTCCTCTGAGTCAGCATTTCACCGGCTCCTTTACCACTAACGGAGTTACGCATCTTACATTTCCAGTCAGAACAATTTCAAAGACAAGACTATTTATAGGCTGGAATGCGATTTAGTGAATAGATCGGTGCTCTTTAGTCCAGACCGCAGCTCCAAAAACAAGTTGATGAGCAGATGTCTGCCTCCTCCTCCTGACACCGGATTACCTAATAACCAGGTTGGCTGGGGGTCGGCTGGGGCTTTTATTTTTTCATGATGTGACCTTGAGAAATCAAGGTTTTCCCCTAACCTTTATATAAGTAATAGATGTCATGTCAACATAGAGACACTTTCAAGTTAGGGGATTGAGGTGACACAGAAAATACAAAAAAACATTGAAAGGTTTTGTGAAGTGAAGAAACAAATAGTTTTAACAATATCGTCTAGGCTTGCTGCAGTAAATATGTGCTTATAACACAGATCGCCTATGTGATATCAACTCTTTCAAGTAAGTAAGTAAGCACATCTATTGAGTATAGCACCTTTCACAGAGCAGGTCACAAACTGCTTCACAAAAGTAAAAACTTTAAAAAAAACACCAAAAATAGGACCATAAAACAGTACAAAGAAACAAACAATAAAACAATAACATATAAGCAACAACAGACGATAAAAACACACAAATTACAAACACAAGACAGCGCGAGGCAAGACAAAGGCCAGTTTGAATAAATGTAAAGTAGTGAAGGGGGATTAAGGAGTGGTATAGGGGTTTAATGAAGTGAAATGTGTGTGTGTGTGTGTGTGTGTGTTGGCCCCCAGGTATCCTGGAGTTCATCAGCCTAGCAGTGGGTCTGGTGAGCATCAGAGGGGTGGACGTGGGGCTCTACCTGGGCATGAACGAGAAGGGAGATCTCTATGGATCGGTAAGTCAACACCCCATCACTCCACCGCTAAACACCCGGCACGCACACACACACACGTAAACACACACACACACACACACACACACTCACACACACACGCGCACATACATGTACATACACACACACACACACACACACACACACACGTACACACACACACACACACGCACACACATGTACAGACACACACACACACACACACACACACATACACACACACATACACACACACACACACACACACACACACACACACACACACACACACACACACGCGCACATACATGTACACACACACACACACACACACACACCCACACACACACACACACACACACACACACACACACGCACACACACACACACACACACACACACACATACACACACACACATACGCACGCACATGTACAGACACACACACACACACACACAGATGTACAGACACACACACACATGTACACACACGCACATGTACAGACAGATACACATGTACAGACACACACACAC
>OOFB01007749.1:9048-19994 GCA_900323305.1 Trachyrincus murrayi | reverse complement strand
AGAAAACATTTTATTTTTGCAAAAGGCGCTCCAGGACACAGAACACAAGGAATGTTAAAACTATGAAGTAATTTATATTAACCTTGCTATTGGGAAATTAATTTATTTGCCTCTAAATGCATTCATTCATCATTCAAATTCAAAGCAGGGAGGGGAATCTATTTATAATTTCTTTATATATTTTTTTTATTGCCTATATTGTAGCTCAGATTGTTAAATAGCATTGTTTATGGTGTAATATTTTCTTACAAAATTTCGCTCCCGCGTGGACGCCGTGTATCTGGAGCGCCGGGCGTTACCTGGATGAGCGAGACGGTGCCGTCGGGGTTGTTGACGGTCTGGACGACGGTCTGCGAGGGGACGAGGTGGGCGATGTGGCTCTGGGTCGTGGCCAGGTGGTGGCGCTGCATGGTGGCCTGGGGCGCCACCTGGTGGTCCTCGAAGGCGTACAGCAGGTCCTCGCGGTCGTGCTGGTTGTAGCAGTTCTTCACGATGGTGCGCAGCGCCTGCGTCCACGACACCTGGCCCCAACATTAAAAAAATTAATTTAAAAAAGCAACATGAAGTCCACAAAACTAATTCGTCGTCGTTGTTGTTGTTGTTCACATTAGGCCTGCGGCTATTTCCCAAGCAGTTATTTTGATAGTGCCGATTTATCTATTGTCCATTGATCTAGAAAAACAAGGTTATTGATTTTATAATGATTCAAAACCCCCGAAAAAAGTGACCAAATCTTTGCATTTCTGAAGCTACTGTGTAAGCAGCACATGGACCCACTATCACAATTATACAAGTAGAGCCATTCATTCTCTGACCAGTGCTGGAGGAATCATTACCGTAGAAGAAAAAACTTCGTAATGGTAAACGGACTGCATTAATATCGCGCTTTTCTAACTTGTGACCACTCAAAGCGCTTTATAATTATTGCCAGGAGGAGCCGGGGACTGAACCAGCAACCTTCCGGTTGCTAGACAATACCTCCCAAGCCACTGCCGGCCTCCCCGAACCCCATCGGTAGGCACGCCCTCCCCTCACCCCATCGGTAGGCACGCCCTCACCCAACGCCATCGGTAGGCACGCCCTCCCCCAGCCTCACCCTCTGCTTCTGCTCCTCGGTGCGCACGTCGCTGCGTACGTTGGCCCAGGGGATGTCCTCGGGCCACCAGATGGGCTTGCAGCTCTCCTTGCCCCAGCCGGGCTTCCCCCGGCCCGTCGAGTACTTGAGCATCTCGGGGATGAAGGCCCGCAGCTGGGCCTGGCGTGGCAAAGAGGAAGAGGAATGCCTTTGAAAAGGTTCTTTGTCTACCAGAATGACATCATGAGCCCCTTGTTCACCTAGCGGCCATCTTGAACCATCTAGAACCAAGATGGCCGCTAGGATGAATAAGGGCCATACTGCCATATGCAATGGCAATAAATAAATAATATGGAGTTTATCTGTTGTTTACTTGCTGGATGAATGGTTTTGTTAAAAAAATTTTTTTGAGGAAAAGAGCGAATTACGATCTGATGGTTACATCGCTCTTGTTAACGTTGACATTTTAAATTGTTATTAATCCTTGGTTTGCGTGAGATGATATCAGAAAGGTTTCAAATTTTTGGTTATATTTACACATTTCCCCAAAAAACCCTTAGTGCCACTTTTGTGATTACAAAAACTGCCCTTTTCACATCCTTGTATCTTACAAGGACGTATGTCCTCTCATCCCCTCCGACTCGACACACTCCTCAAGCTGCCCTTCAGGAGCGCCACATCGATCCGATACCTGCTGCTGAGCTGGACAGGACGCACAAATAGAGTCCCATGCTTTCTAAAAATAGGCCCGACTGGCTCACGTCAATTAACAGAAAGTAAACATCGATCGCTCCGGCTCCGACCAGTGTTGACGCATCTCTCGAAAGCGCACGGATGCTTTGACTTAGGGTTAGTCGGGATGGAAAACCACCCGAGCCACCAGTTTAGGCGGGTCGGAAACGCAACAAACATTTACCATGTTCGAATCTAAAGCCGCCGTAGGACTATATATTTAATAGTCTGGTATCCTCACCGTCACGTTCTGTGGGAATACGATAAACGCTTGTATAGACGCTCTGGCCTTTGTCAGAGTGATGCTGTGGCTAGTGCAGTAAAACAGGTGGCGCGTGGCAACAGTAAAAAGGTGCTTGGCCGACTCTTCAGTGGACTTCATCACAGCCCCAGATTGAGTTGGAAAAGACAAGTGAGGCCTGATTGCTGGGCCCCATTATTCTGGTCTCCAGAATTTTGGAAAGTGTCCCAGTCGGGGGAGCCTGGATTAACCCCCCCCCCACCCCCCTTACTTCAGCCCTCTCTGGCAAACACACACACTTCATCATCACCACCAGGATTATTCTGCACGATGAGCTGCTGTAGTGCACGCCTCAGTGACATCACCGGCTAAATATAAATAAACAAATAATCGACCCCGCCCCCTTTAATCTAGCATGTTTTTAACACACAAATCCAGTGGCGTACATTACAGTGTAATGGACCAGAGAAACGGGACTAAATGGATGTCGGTAGTGCGCACAAATGCTTAAGCATATATATTTATAAATGTAATCTTATATACCGAACTGTTGGGCTTAACCGTAGCATAGTGACAGATGGGTTGAGGGGCATACAATTAGCCACATCAAGGCTAGCAGCGTTTGTGAATGGATGTAAGTACGGGGCGGGACGGGCCTGTAGTAACTCCGTGTTCTCTCCAGAGAGAACACGGAGGCCCCGGAACGATGGGTGCTGATGACCTGTGGGTGCTTTGGTCGTGTGTGTGTGTGTGGGGGTGGGGGGGGCAGATGGTCTAATTACAGTGGCTGGAGAGTTAAGTGGCATGTTGTCCCTCATACTTCTCCCCCCCCCCCAGTCCTAATCCTCTCCCCTACAATCAGCATCCAGAGACAGCACTGTGTGTGTGTGTGTATGTGTATGTGTGTGTGTGTGTAATTACAGGCTCACGCCAGCCAGTCTAACCAGGATCAACTGCTGCTGCTCACGACCACGGACCGCCATGCTTGGCACACCGGGCCCAGAGACAGGTGAACGGACCCCCGGCCGGCCCATACACCTGTCTGTCTGTCTGTCTGTCTGTCTGTCTGTCTGTGTGTGTGTGTGTGTGTTTTCTGTTACAGGACAAAACGTATCGGGGCCAGGGTTGGTAGATCTTTCTAGACATCTTCTTCTAAAAGCATATCTTTCTCCCGGGAGGCCGTGGTGCATGTGCTAGCTAGACAGCATCCGGTCGCCCATGGTAACACCCCCTCCACCCTCTATTGGGCCTCGTGATTGGCTGGCTGCGTTCCCCCCAGAGAGGCGAGCGAGTGCCAGCATCTCGGGAGGGGTGGGGGTGGGGGTGGTGGTGGTGGGGGGGGTAGAGTGTTAATGCCGGCTCTGCTGACAGAGATCCAGAGGGTTCATCAGTAGCGTAAACAAGCCACCTTCCCTCCGGAGCGGCGGTGTGTGTGTGTGTGTGTGTGTGTG
The DNA here is from genome assembly GCA_900323305.1 of Trachyrincus murrayi. Lineage (NCBI taxonomy): Eukaryota > Metazoa > Chordata > Actinopteri > Gadiformes > Macrouridae > Trachyrincus > Trachyrincus murrayi. The sequence continues at coordinate 16,495 of OOFB01007749.1, read as the reverse complement.
TGTGTGTGTGTTACCCATGCTAGTGTTGCAAGTCAAGCAGACACACACACTAAATATGAGGAGCGTCGACATTTCTACTCCTCATATTGTGTATATATATAGTGTATAGTTTCAATAATGTAGCATATACTGTGAATAATGACTAGTCCACGTCTGTCACTTCATGGCCCAGTTACGGGAAATAGTTAAGACTAACTCACTCCTATCCCGACGATTACCTCATATAAACATATTTTCACAATTGTGATCTTTTTTATTCTGCTACTATCCTGTACTTGCTGCTGTGGCACCCGAATCTCCTGCCTGTGATCAGTCAAGTTTTATCTTATCTTTATTAGCTCATCTCATTTCACAAGGCATGAGAACAGTCCCCCCAGCCAGCGGTTAGAACCAAGAGAACTCTGAATAGTCATGCATTTGTGACACCGTCTAGAAAGGAGGCCATTGGTTGGCGTGTTGTCTAGGGACGGCACGGGCGCATGTGACATTGGCTCGTGTGTATCCGCTAAAGCACTCTCACTCACGTTTCTACGTTTTTATCATCGGCTCAACAGTGCCCTCTGGTGGGACACTGCATTACACGACTTTGGTTATTGAGGTGGATATTTCACGATCTTTGCAACTATTTATTATTTCAGAATAGAAAGAACAGATGAATATTACTATTATGAATAATAATATATATAAAATGTATGTTTATTTATTTATTGATATGTAAAATATACATTAATATGATGTATTTATGTATTACAAATACCTATTATTTAAATAAAGATATTTATATCATATTATGAATATATAATAACAAAATATACATTTTCATCTTCATGATTGTCTACACATCCCCAGCGGTCTCACCTGGGTCATCTTGTCCACGGACACGGGGATGCCGTCGATGGTGAGGGGGGGCAGCTCAGACCCAATGTCCCCCCCAGGAGGGGCGTGCTCGGCTAGGGCGTTCTCCAGGTCCTCCAGCATCATGCTCTTGTACTTCCTCACCTGGGGGGAGGGAGAGGGGGGGAGAGAAAGGGGAGATTAAGTGGAACGGTCCAGTATTTGGAAGCAGTAAAAACTAAAAACTCCATGGCATTTATCGTGGCATTAGAATCTTTTATATTTAATTTAATATTGTATTTTATATCTTCTGTCTGGTTTTATATCACACTAAATTAGCGTAGCCTTAGCTTAACAGCCAACAACGGGCGGTTGTTGGCTGATGAAGGTGTTTGTTGGGCAGTGTTCAACCCCCACAGAGATTTCCTGGTTGTTATGAGGATCCCGTAGGCATGAGGGTTGAGTTTCCAGGAACAGTGACTGCAACTCACCACGTTCTCCAGAGGGGCGGCGCCAAACACCTTGAACACGGGGTTGGGCTTGGAGGGGGAGACGCACAGCACTATGGCCTGCTGGCCCACCCTAGTGGTGTACTCGTCCAGGGTGGCCCTCAGCTTCCTGCACACACACACGCTTAGTTATACAACCAGCATTGAACTAAATGAAGTGCCGTTAAGCACGTAGGCTAGTGGAGTGGCTCCCAACCTTTGACTTTAGGTGCACCACTAAATTGTCATCAAGATCTTTTGCGGACCACCTCATATGCTAACAGTAAAAAAAATAGATGAATACACATGCAGTGGCTGAGCAAAGAGTGCCAGCGCCCCTTTATACACAAGTATTACTGCGAGAAGGCCGTGGCCAGTGGGAAGATACGCTGCTTATGCTCCCAGTGTGTTTATTTAGTAAACACACATTAACACAAAACATCAATGGAGAACAGTACAATGGAAAACATGATGGAATGCACAAAGAGACACTATTTTAAATAACAAAAGGCCATAATACGATATTTACTGAACAATATTTATACTATATTTATTTACAATGATCAACATAATTTTTTTCTATTATTGTAAATCGCTTCGCTAAACTAATAAATACTACACCGTGATCACAAAGTGCTGAATGCGCCATGTAATGGTCTGTGAGGCAGTGGTGCTGGTGGTGTTTAGGGCGGAGGAGGAGGTGGTGGTAGTGGACATGCTGCTGACCTGAGCAGGCGTGTCTGCTGCCTCTTGCGGATGGAGGGATTGGACTCAAAGATGTGCGGCCGCTTCCGTTTCTTTCCCGTTGCCACGGCAGCGGCGGCTGCCATGCCTACTGGTCCTGAGAGAGAGAGACACATACACTGAGGTTTGAGTGTAAATAGTCATAGTGTAAATAGTGTGTGTGTGTGTGTGTGTTTGCTTATGGACCACAATTGTGATGATTTTTGTTTGCTGTCTCTAAGTCATTTTGCCCTCTACATACAACTGTGACATTAGAAGCACTACATGGTAAAACCATGTTACATGTTTGTTTTCTCATATCTTACTGGTCATTCGGTGGTCCATCTCTGCTACTGTTGACTGTTAGCGCTTTGGAGTAATTAGACATGGTCAACTGACCTTTACGGGTTCAAGCAAGTCATTATGGTAATAAGTGAATGGGACATTAAAAAGGCATGGCTAGTGGAGAGGCAACACAGCTCACTGGCACCGCCTGCTGGTTTGTCATCCTCACTACAACTTAACATAGTTAGGAAATGACAGTACATCTCAGTTTAGTATAATACAGACAGTACAATACCTTCCACTGCACCGGGACCAAGATAACTGGGACTGCCACTCATGAAATCAGCTTAAATGTTAACCAAATGTTTTTCCTAGAAAGCTTGGAAGAGCGTGAATTTGTCTTGTCTTACATTATTTAAGAAATGATTGAAAATACATTTCCAACAGCAACATACATGCACATGTGGCTTCTGTACAGAATGCAACACAATCAAATGAAAAAGTAGAAAAACAAATGGGCCAGGATAGTCTTGTGGGCTTTTGAGTGTTCGACTCCAAGGCGAAAGGTTCTGCTTTCGAACCCGTGTCTGATGTCTGAAGGTTGCACTGCTGGTTAGATGCTAACTGCATTTCATCGTCTCTGTACTCTGCACAATGACAATAAAGTTGAATCTAATCTAATATTTGAATTAATCGCAGGTCACTTTGGATAGAAGTGCCTGCTTAATGACTGATAACAGTCATTAAGCAGCATGCTACAAGACGGCTCACCTGCAGCGGCCAGGTGTGCCGTGATCTCATCGGTCCCCGCCGAGTTGAGGATGTCGGTGTCATCGTACGGGTCATCATCGGGGGACGAGGTGGAGTCTTCATCGGCGCTCATCATCGGGGCTTCTGTGTATGTGGTTACGTGCACCTGTGTACGGTGAAAAGACCGTTGTTCGTCATCTCAGAAGGACGGTTTCTGGTTCACGTTTATAAAACCGGGACGAGAAGGCAAAACAATCTAATGCCACCGTTACTGTTGTAAGCAGACAATTTCATACACAAGAAAAAAGGGTTCATTTCCTAATTACTTCATTTATTTTGTATATGGGTACTTCATTCGCTATTTTGATATATTTATTACACATTGAAATGCCCATAGTTTTCTATGGACATATTTGAAACGTTAGCATATATGACTTCCCATGTACAAGGGATTTTTTTATCAAGTTCCTTTTGCATTTGATATTATTGTATAAACACAGCAGACATAGACTGCGTTGTTGTTAGTGCTCTACGTCCTGCCTGTTATTTCACCGTTCATCGAACATCGAGTGGAAGATATCTCAAAAAACGTTCACCCCTCCATATGACTGTGTTTGTTGCCTGCTATAATCCCAAGTAGTACGGGCAGGGAAACTACATTTTTTGGGATGTTGAAAATATGTGTTTTGCAGTCAAACGCATCTTAAAAGTAATATTTTGAAGACTTTTGCAAATAATGTATCTCACCGCCCGGATTACACCAAGCAACAAACACAGTCTTATTGGTGAGTGGTGAACGTTTTTTTAAGATATCTTCCACTCGATGTTCGATGAATGGTGAAATAATAGGCAGGACGTAGAGCACCAAGTATGACACGGTTTACGTGCGCTGTGTTTACAGAGTAAGGTTCGATACAGAAATCTGTATAGGAGGGTTTCAGTCATGTGACCTGAAGTTCCATAAAAGAAGTTCAAGCCGCCATCTTGGTACTCCTTGACCAAACATTATAAAATCACCAAGCAACCGATTATTTTTGACAGATATTGCGATTCCGATATGATTCACTATTAGTGGGAATGATCAATTTTGCATCGCATTTTTCATTTTCAATGAATAAAAATATTAAAACCATGATGTGCCATTTGTTGGGGTCTGTACCAAACTGTTTTCTTACATCTGGAGAAAACAAATGTGTAGGCCAGGGCATTTCTGCAGCACTACAGTACTTCTTTTATACTGGTGTTATCTACACATTTTACTTTGCATGAAATTGCATCTCCTGCGATTTGGATATTGCACTTGGCCATATTGCGAAGCCTTAGTGCACCAAAGATGGCGGCTTGGAACGCACATGCCACCATGAGAAACCCTCCTATAGCTCCTGCGGCTAGCGGCGGAGACGGGCACCTGTTGGCTAACGGCGTGCGCTTCGATGGTGGTCATGTGCTCTGTCTGGTGAACGTTGTGCTCCTCCATTACCTGCCTCCTCCTCGTTTACCAGGTGAGGGTCGTCTGCCGTGCGGTACACTGACTTACTACGAGAGAGAGAGAAGCGGGAAGCGATGCCACCGTTATTTACATTTAAATAATAATTAAAAAAATTTTTTAAACACTAACAAAAGTCAAGTGCCAGCAGTGCCAGCAATTATTATTTTTAGTGGCACTGGACAGATTTTCGGTGGCGGTCCGGAGCCCTGCCCCTTCCCTCCATCTTGTTGAGTCCTGTGCTGGGGTCGAATCAAACACGCCGGCTACGTTAACTGATGACATGAGGACTAGGCTATTGAAACAGCCGCTTGGTAGAAACCAACCTGGATGTAAATGCTGTCAATAAAATATATAGAGAGTAATAGTTTAAATGGTTCATAATATGCTTTTTCAATTGTTTTGTACACACCAATGTAGATATAAATGCATAGAGATATATGAACCATACACACAATGTATAATAAAGTAATAGGGCAGCGATGTTTATTTCAAACGTGGCCATAGGCTTACATGCTTCACATGGGAAAAATAGTTGGCCTAAAAGATTAACATGACTACACAATTCAACAGATTAATTCATAATTAATTTACATTACATGGTGGATTCTGGCACCTTCGTGCATAATTTTATAGTATTTCACTGTGTGAGTATATAGCCATTGAATGTGTATATTGTTTGTGGATCTCTAGAAAATGTTTATTAGTGTCTTATGGGTGTGTTAATGGGTCTCTAGAAAAAGTTTATTAGTGTCTTGTGGGTGTGTTAATGGGTCTGTCTGTCTAATTGGTTCCAATGGGAATTTAATAATCCTTGAGTAATAAGCCACATATTACAGAACTCATCTTATTAAGACGGAACTAACTAAAGAAACTACAAGTGACAGATGCTTGAAAGTGATAGGAGCTGTGTGCCCTGACCTCCAACTGAAACGTTTACTCCCCTCACATTGTAGATGGAGAGATATTGTCATATTATTGTGTACATGGTCCTTTGGGGGAAATCAACGCATTGCCACCGGGGCGTCCACACTGCGTAACGGACCTGAGTGTAGAAGACTTGATATGGAGATCACCAGGATCCATTTACGCGCAGCTACCCATTTGAACTAGCCGCTAAAAATACAACGTTGTGAATGCAATTCAACACTTTTGCCCGTGTTATCCACCACATTAAAATCAGATAATTACTTCTCGTGGAGGGAGGGGGGGTCGTTGTAAACAGTGCGTTAACTTGCAAAACGGCATGGATCTTGATCGGTACTCGGGGTGTTATTATCGTAAAGGATGGACGCGGTGCGTGTGTGTGTGTGTGTTGATTAGCATAGGCTAGCCTGGAGCTAGCGGTGCCCTACATTTCAGACGAGTCTGGCTGCAGCTCGCTACGTTGGGCTAATTAGCTGGCTAGCCCCGCGCTCGATAACACTGCGTTCACAGAAATAAAAAACATCGACTTTAATAGAGCGGTTGGTCGTCGGTGTCCGCACAACGGTCAACAAATAATATACCGTGCATTAAAAAAAAAGGATGGACGAGCATTCGCGCAATCTCGATACTAAATAGACTAAAACAGGCCCGAGCGGCCTGTGTCTCCTCGCCCCTCCAGCTACTATTCTGCTTCATCTAAGCTTGATGGTGCAGAATATGGTGGCTGCAAAAATCAAAACACACATTCAAGTCCATCTCGCCTGTCAACATCTAAACAATCCGCATCTTTCAGCCCAGCGCTGCCGGGTTCGATGATGCGGCTGCGCCGGGGCTGAAATAAATGGAGATTGCGCGGTAGGGCACTAACCTCAGAGCGGCTGCGCTACTTCGGGCCTGCGCTGTACAGACGAGCTTGGAATCCGAGTACTAATGGAGGACAAAGAACAGCGAGCCCGGAAACACTCCGCAGCCGCAGCCCGCGAGGCGACTGATCTGTGGTGCCAAGCCACGCCCACTTCAAGATGCAAGCTCGGGTAAAGAAAGAAGAGAAAAATGTCTGCCTCTCGCTAGGGCCCCTGTTCCGTTATATAAAATCCATACTCCCAAGTGGCTCAAAGCCGAACACAGAGAAAATGTTTGAATTGGGTTAAGACCGTGTGTGTATATAGAAATAATCGTTTTCCCTCCTCAATGTTTTATGATGGTGAAAGGGGTACGTGGCTGAAAACATATCTTAGGGGTACATTAGTGCTGCACTTGTGTTTTATGGCGAAAATGAAGTAAATTAAAATTAATATAAAGAATATATGTGCATGTTATTTGGTGTAAACGTGAACAAATACTCGAAGCACAAACCCATTGGAAAGATTTACCGAACTGTATATTATTATTATATTAGCTTGGTATTCAGATTCAACACATTTTATTAAGGTGGAATTACTGAACATTAAAACATAACCACTACTAAAACAACACATTTAACAACATTTCCAAGTACCCGTTCAAAGTACCCCTCGGAGTACACATACCCCCATTTGAGAAACACTGGGCTATAATATGCATAATGTATAATATGCATATATGTGTCTTTTTTTAAAATGGTTATCAACTAAAAGGTAGCCTATTGTTAGGATCATAAAATGGAACCTTCTAGGTTCCGTAGGTTCTAGGCCTACTTGTTATGATAAACAGAGATTTATATTAGTTCACTTTGAATTGAATCATCATCATGTGACAACTGCGTTTCTATGTTAATGGGATGCATCTAACTTGGTCAAATACTCACACACGCACGCGCGCGCACACACACACACACACACACACACACACACACAGTGTATGTGTGGAAATATGTCTCAAAAGCGCTATTTACAATCTCATAAAGACCTGAACATCCAGAAGTGAGAATACTTTCTCACTCACTTTCTCATTCATACTTTCTCACTCACTTTCT
>OOFB01007736.1:30373-63787 GCA_900323305.1 Trachyrincus murrayi | reverse complement strand
GGGGGGGGGGGGGGGGGGGGGGGGGGGGGGGGGGGGGGGGGGGGGGGGGGGGGGGGGGGTCAAGGGTCAGCGGCGGTAGGGGTGGAAGCCCTGGACGTTATGGTTCTGGCCACGGGCGAACGCGGTGGCGGCCGTCTGGGCCACGGCGTTGGCTTGTGCGCCCGGCGCCCCATAAGACGCCGTCTGCTGGTTGAGATCGGCGAAGGTGTGGGTGGTGAACGCACTCAGGTCCTGACCGTAACCTGGAAACAGGTGAACACACACACACACACACACACACACACACACACACACACACACACACACACACACACACAGGACCGTCACGTGACCAATCCGCTTGTATAAATAGACGGTAGTTAAACTAAAGAGTCTAAAGAGAAAACAGGCGAACTACCATTTGGTTCACATAGCGTGATGCCGAGCTATAGAAAACAGATTGAATTCCTTGCATGAGCCCTTTTGTACTGAGATTCAAACTTCATCGTTTTTTTCAGAATTCAATTGATCGAACAAAATCAAATGAAGTCGCATTCCACGCAAGCAGCGGTTTGTGGCGTCGCGGTGAAGACATGTGGTAATTGAGTTGAACTGACCGGTTTACAGTCGTAGTAGTGGTGATGGTTGTGGGGGTCATTAAGGAAAACAATGCCTAAGATTTATCTTGACAGATGAGTGCAAGAACCACTTGTATATGCTACTGTTCAGCCACTAGATGGAGACATTTCTCCCTGCCAACCGACAGCAGCAGATGGATGCCCAGGGCAGGAAGCGTGGTACCTTTCTTTCCCTCCTCCACCAGTTAAAATGGCTGCTGGTGGCCCTTCCAACCAACCAACTGTTTCATTAAATTTCAAGACTTCAACCGAAGCCCAAAACATTTACCAGCAAAATGGCCGCTGTACGCTTTCCACCCCGGGGACATCCACCCCATTAAGAGCTGAGATTAACAACAGCGTCATTGAATTGAGAAAAATAGACAGCGGAGATGGAGAATAGATAAGAGGTAGAGGAGGGAAGGGAGAGGGGAGAAAGAAAAATTATGAGCTAGATATAAAAATATTTCTTACGGGGTGCCGGAGGAAAGCACCCCCGAAAAATGAAAATGAAACAGAGAAGATCAGGATGGGATCCCAGCAGGACCACAAGCAGGAAGATTCTCAAAAAGAAATTGGAAATTTACTGGCAGCGTCGTGTCCTTGAATACATCTTCCTTTGAGTCTCACCCCTTTAGCTATGACGCAGAGGCGGGACATACGGTGGGGGGTGGGGGTGCGGTGGGGGGGGAAATAACAATGAGTGAATGGACTCAAGACAACTGCAACTACACAACACGTTCAAACAATTAGATCATCCTCTTCATTTTACAGCAGCAAAGCAATGCAGACAGAGAGAGAGAGAGAGAGAGAGAGACAGAGAGGACAAAACAATAGTTATATTTAGCGTTGTATAGTAAAACCACAGCCAACCTCAAGGACATCAGGACACAGAAAGAAAGAAACAAAAGATCCAGATTGTTAAAAATGCATTTCCCTAACTTGGCGGGTGTGAGGCGACAGCTGTACCTTACTATACTCAGCATTCTGCTGTACTTTGCATGTACATGCAAGGGTGTACATGCACAATACACAAAAAGAGATAGAAGTAGGCAGAGGGGATGGGAGGGGGGTGCAGCTCTATAGCACTACAACAGATCGCTACGTGGGTGTGTTGCTGGCACCTACCTGCACTACATCCTCCCTGCCCAGCCTGACCATTACAGTGAGAGGGACGCGTTGGCCCGTAGGCAGAGGGGTCCTGAGGGTAGGTACCCAGCCCTATCAGGAAGACGAGGAGACCAGGTTGACTGAACCCAGATACTAGCGGAACCCCCCCGCCCAACCTGACCCCACACCCTTGATTCAGCTAGCAGGGATCTTTATTTAGATTTAGACTCCAGTGCTGATTGTTTGCTTGGGACTACTACTCTACCACTGCTAAGTCAGCACTGTTCAGCTGCATCTGGAAGTCAAAACAACACAGCGTGAGAGATGGAGTGTGTGTGTGTGTGTGTGTGTGTGTGTGTGTGTGTGTGTGTGTGTGTTCTGTAGGCTGCCTGTGATACTGATAGTGTACTATGGGTGTCTATGCAGGCGGTGGGCACTAACAGGCATGGGCTGAATGGAAGAGAAGCAGAAGCGCTGAAAACACTGAACAAGATGGACGTCCATTTCCCCATCAACAGAAATCACATTCTCACTTTAAACCAGTAGAGGCGGGAGATGTCAACTGACCACCACAGGAGGGCGCTCAAGAAGCAAAAAGTATTCAAACACTCCCAGACAGTTACCCAAATTAAACACTTACTTAAACTATATTGTTAGCAGCAATTGGTTATTATAACCGATTAGGTAATGCTAATGTCAATGATAATACATTAAATTAAATGTACTAAGTGGATGGTAGACTGATCTGCTAAATTAATTGCTCTGGAAAACAAAGTAATGATTTTAGCTGCCGTCTTGAATCTCCAGCTACTACACGTACAGGCTGCATCTCATTCAGCTGAAACTACCCGTTGGCTATGAAACAAACTAGTTATTCCGCTTTTATTGAATCCCCTGTCGATCGGCAGCGGTGAGACTCCACCCATGAAGCCCGTGGTTCGATCGGAGCTCACAGCATGAAGCATGAAGGAAGAGAACAGCCCTTATAGTGCTCATTCACCTAGTGGCCATATTGGTTAGTTGGGTAGGTGAACCTTCTAGAATGTTTGGAAACCCTGAAAGTGCATTATTTTTAGTTCTGCATTCCACTTCAGGTACCATTTAGAACGAATTTCCATTGAGTTGTTATAGTTTCCCCCAAGGTCCTAAAAGGTTTACCCACCAACTAACCAATGCGGCTGCTAGGTGAATAAGGTCTATACTTTCTGATCCCAACTCTGACTCTTCTGTCATGCCACCCTTGCACACAAAAGTAAATTGCATAATATTACATGTTGACTGGATGGGCGAATGACGAGTTACTGTGGAACCTTATCACTGGTCATCGTTTCCCTCCACATTCAGCCCTAAATGAAGAGCTAGCTTGGGATAGAGCCAGCTTGGGTGCTTTACAGGGGATCACGGTTAGCTTTCAGGATTAGCCTAGCTCACAAACTTCGTCCATCTATAGTGTCTCTGAGAATACAGCTGGCTTACGGCATCTGCACGGATACTAGTTTGACTTAAAAACCATGGATATGTGTATGAATTGTTTTCCAAGAGCAGCCCAGAATAAAGTGATTTATATTGACTCGTGGATCGGCTCGTTGTATTTTTTTACTTTCTAGTTCAGATATATTTTAATGAAGTAAATAGCTGCAGTAGAAAAGAAAATACATACATTATTGTGTATATATTTTCAGTATATTTTAGTAGTTTTTAATTGTTATTTAAATGTATTACCCTGCTGCACAGAGACATTAACATAATTTAGCTACAGACTCAACAGATCTCTGTGATTCAAACAGATGTCAAACAATATTTACAGTCGAGTCAATTCCATGTACAGTCCTATTATAAATAAGTTATTATTAAACTTATCAATAAAAAATAAGATGGTACTTAATTAATCCTCTTTTTAACCATTAGATGGCAGCAAACTCACAACATGTAGTTACTCTTTAACCAATAAGATCCTGCCACAGAGAGGCCCAAGGGCACTATCCCACACAAGCTCAACACTAATCAGAGAGAGAGAGAGAGAGAGAGAGAGAGAGAGAGAGAGAGTCTAGAACAGACCAACTAATATTACAGAGGAATTAATCAATATAAAAACGGGGGAGAAAAAAGCTTTAGGCAAGATTGCAAAGCTAGTTAATGGAGGTGTTGCCTGCGGGGGGGGGGAGGAAGAGAGAGAGAGAGAGAGAGAGAGAGAGAGAGAGAGAGAGAGAGATAACATGATGGTTGTGAAGGCTCAACATGTGTGTGTATGTGTTGAGGGGGGCGGGGGGGCACTGCCATGCTGCTGCCGTCATACCAAACAACACAGGAGACCAAAGCTAGCGGAGTCACCAGCCGGAAGAAGAGGAACACTTAAGTCCTACTGTAACGTCCTCACAACTCCTCAGTGAGCGCTTCCCGAAGACAAATGAACAAGAAAACCCACAGAAACAGATACACATGGCGAGGCAGGATGATCTAATTCAAACCAACCGGGAGGTACGGATCTTAACCAATCCAGAGGACAGCAGGGGAACCTCACGGTGATGGGACTGGGTAGGGGGCGGAGGGAGGGAGGGCGCGGCGTGGGAGGGGCGTGTCCGTAGCATCTTCATGGCACAGCAAGAGGGGTGTGTATGTGTCATGTACGCGGGAAGCATAATGTATGCATGTAGTGCTGCCGTTTAAACTAAATGGTATCGAGAGGAGTTGCCCTGCTCCAGCGTGGGCTGGAGTTCGGGCTTTGAATGGAGTCGGAGTTGCAGCAGATTTAAATACCGAGCAAGACGTACGGCACCGAGGAGTGAACACACACGCACACGCACACACACACACACACACACACACACACACACACACAAAATTACAAAGAGAAAAAGAGGCTGCAGACCTTTAGGTTATTTTGGGGGGATGCTCTCTTTACTCACCATACTGGCTATAAGGGAAGTCTGGCTGCCCCGTGGGGGCTTTGCTCAAGTCCTGAGTAGGTGTGGTTGCGGGTGCGAATCCAAGCTGAGCCGCTCCTGGAGTGGTGGGGGCGGGGACTGCTTGCGGGGCGTACTGGTCTCCTTGAGGTGCCGCAAAACTGTAACCTGTGAAATAAATGGTTAAGTAATGGTTCTGGGTCCACTAGTCACGGTTAGGGTGTTTGATTCTGGGCCGGAAGGTTCTGGGTTCGAACCACCAATGTCCGCAGTCCTTGAGCAAGATGCCCTAACCCCTAGCTGCTCCTTAATAACATGTCGTTTTAGATAAAAGTGCCAGCTAAATTACTAAATGGTAGTAATTCAACTGCAGTGAGAAAAATATGAATACTTCATTATTAATCTTCCAATAGAATGAATAAATTAAATGTCATAATAAATGAATGAATGAACTATTTATTAGCATGTACCGGTCTAGTTCAGTGTTTGAGTGACTGGGACTAGGGTTAGAGGGTATGTCGTATAATGTGGGCCTGCGAAGCCCCTTGGGACTGTAACTGTCACTAAGGGATGGACGTGACTTCTGTTTCTCTGTCACCTGTTGTCAAGCCATAACAACAGGCCGGCGGATCCACTTTAAAACCCAGATCCTCCTGTCTCAGCAGTAAGTTGCCCAATTAAAGTGTTAGTGAGAAGGACAACAAAAAGCAGTCCTCTACAGGGACCAGTCACTTACCATTTCATGAATTGGTAGTAAATGTAATTTATTGGTAATCATTTAGTAAATAATAAAGCAACTGCAGTGTTGCTTAAGAAAATGCGTCACTGGATTACACCCGTCACCATTCTTTCTATAGATAACATATCCTTTAGGGGAATATAGATATAATATACCCGCAGTGATTGGTTATCTCTGGGATTTTCCAACTCATCTCATAAAATACAGCAAAATATTCTTTGTATATTTTAGTGCAGGTGTCAGGATAGTTTAGCGGCTTCCCAGCCGAAAGGTACAGGGTTCGACCCGCAATGAACACAGCCTACCTGTAGGCTTCCCAGATTACCGGTATTGGATAATAACTACATAGTACTACATATTAAAACAGCACTTGGGTCAGGATAGTGTAGTGATTAGGGTGTTCGACTCCCAGGGTACAGCCCCCAATGTAAAAACTGCAGAGCACCGTATAGTAAAAACAGGACGGGTGTAAGTCCGGTACTGACCAAAGGGGGGCGTGGTACCGTAGCCTTGCTGGGGGTAGCCCTGAGGTGCTGCAAAGCTGCCTGCCGGGGTGGTCACCAGGAAGGCATTGAATGGAGACGGGGGCTGGGCAGCCCTCCCTGCCGTCAGCGGTGGGCCATACCCTCCTGGAGCGGCCACAACCAGAATGACACTCGTTAATAATCATAATGATAATAATAATACCATTTTTTATTCATACAGCGCTTTCAAAAGACACTTAAACATGAGGTTAGATAACCCATAGAAGGAATCCACCACAGTATGTTGGCGCAGTCGGAGAGTCAATGAGAGTGTAAACATTTTGAATAGGTGGTAGTAAAGTGCATAATAGGAGTAAATGCAGTGCAACAAAGTAATACGCATTCTCAATTCAAGTCTTCACACCACCACCGACACCGACAGGAGCCGACCGGCGGCGACCGGCGATAACGCTCAGCACTCCGGAAGTCGCTGATAACCACTCAGCGCTCTCCTATCTCCTGACACCACCTCCATCTGCCATGTCCTGTATGTTCTTAAGCACACTGCTCTCCTCCACAGCTGGCGTCCGACCCACTTCAGAGCGAGCTGGCTCAGGTCAAACAGCGTGCTTTAGTTTAGCGTGCTTTAGTGCTTTACTAAATATTAACTTTTCTATTCTCTTTGTTCTTCGAGCATGCGAGCGAGTTTTAATTCTTCTGTTTAGTCATTTTAGCAGACGCTTTCATCAGTTTAGATACACGTCATTGAGGAGCAGGTAAGGACGAGGCGTCCGGCTCGAGGATGCCTACAGGTAGACCGTGGACAAATACCCTACCCACTAGACTATCTCTAATGCAGCCCTCATGAATTTATGGTCTGGATCCTATTAACGGAGCTGTTAAAACCTCTCAGTGAATGTGGGGACACTCAGGTGACTGCGCCCAATCAAGCCATTGATTGGGCGCCAGTCTGTCCACACACACACACACAAAGCAGTGATATCTACCCATGAAGAAATGTCTTGAGGGCTTGAGATGAGAGACATGGCCTAACCAATAGCAGAAGGGGGCTAGAACCCTTTCAAGGCTGCCATCTGTCTCAAACGCGCAAAGAATTACCAGCGATTGTGAATAAAACGGTGATAACGAGTGGTGAGCCATCCTCGTGCTATCGTGGACAACGTAGAACTGAGGGTGCAAGGAGTGCAAACTCGAGAGGAACATGCCAGCAACACACGAATACTCCAACACTTCACACATACAAGACAGCGATATGTTGGATATTTCAGTTAAAAGGTTGAAACCTACCTATGGCTTGACCAGTAGTAGAGACCCACACCCCTTAAAAGAAAAAGAAAAGAAGTGTTTACTTCATGAAGGTGTAGCATTATTGACAGGGTGGGGTGGGGTGTAGTTGACTACACCCCACCCCATAAGTTAGGGATGGCTAAAAAATGGTTACGTTTAGGTCATATGGCTTAAGGAGATTAGGATTATTAGGCAAGGGTTTGGTGTTAAAGGGTAAGGGTAAATGTAAGGGTTAGGTGAGAGATGATTATGTGAGGTAAGGGTTTTGTAGTTCAGGGTAAGGATCATGTTTTCTGGAAATAGCGACCAGAAAACACAGAGGGTCTTAGTATAGTGCATGGAGGCCTGTGGAGAGAGAAATGGGGGTTATATTCTCTGTGCTCTGGGATACATTCCCACTCACCCTGTGGCCCGTAAGTCTGTTGCCAGCCCTGGGCAGGCTGTGTCGTCCAACCATTAGCCGTGCTCAAGATGCCTCTGGGTCCCCACTGTCCGGGGCCGAGCTGGCCAGGGGCCTTGCTGTCACGAGGCTCCGCCTTCTTGGCTTCCACCTGGACAAAGGACGAGGGGGGAGAAGTTTTGCAAGGCCCCGCATGCAACGCCTCAAAAGACGCCTTCGCCTAACATAACTCGGTCCTAGCCAATGACAATGCGTTATCTTTAGGGCAGCTTGAACAAAAACAAAACGCTCGATTTAAAATACTACGGTGTCAACGTTGGCCAGTTATGTAAATAGAAAAACTACCATTACTACTACTGCATATGTTGGACCTATGTGTCTCAGGTACGCCACAAACCAAATGCGAAAACAATGCATTGTAGAGCAATGCTAAGATGATGCAGAGAGAGTGTTAAAAAGGGAATCAGGGAAATAGTACAGCAGAACTGGCGATACGAGCATGTACCTGAGAAACATAGAAATGTAACTTTCCTTCGACTGCCGTCTATCTGATAAAATATATCTAATGGAAGATTAAGACTTACCTGTCTCCTACTAATGCTTAAATCTCATTTGCATAATACTTGACGTAAAGTTTTAAGGGGGGGGGGAAGCATCAAGAGAGATATTTTTTACGCATGACCTAACAGATTTCAAGTTAAACATGCAGATATTACAGTTGAACTGTTTATTTAAGACAATCTCAAATTGAATCTTCATACTGTGTCAAACTTGAGTACAAAAAGTTTAATTTAATCTCGGCTCAATTGACCAGCACACTGTTGTAAAGATGCAATAAAATCGACGGCACTAGACAAGCTTTAATCCAACGAAAAGTGTGTATGATCCCACTGCCCTGCGGCAAGAATAGTCCTTTAATATTTACTTTTGTATTATTAAGATGGTTGCATTCCTAATTTACAACTTCCTACTTGTGCTTTTATTGTGAAATCCATCTCACATGAACAGCAGTACAACCATCATTGCACACGACGACGAGTTAATTGGACACCGTATTGGCCAATCATCCCTCTTGAGGTCTGACCGTTTATTCCTACAACACGCCCATACATCTTAGCCATTTTGTTTCATTTTTCACGTGGCCTAGTAAAAAAACTTTTCTGGCTCTTATCAAATAAACTAGCAGTTAACCAGAGCAGTGAAGGAGGCTGAGGACTAAGAGAGAGCAAAAGAGAGAGAGGGAGGGAGGGAGGGAGAGAGGAGGGGGGCGGTCCAGAAATAGACTGAAAGGGTTGAGTTATTGGGGTCACCTTGCGGGAGGAGAACGAATCGCAAATTCCTCCCAGCTTTAAGGTGGTTGCCATTTTCCCTGCCTCCCCTCTTCCTTCTCCGTCGACCTAATTACACGCACATGTTCCCTGGCAGCGCCGCGGCTACCGCCAGCCCCACTACCTGCGCTCGTCTCCCGTGGGCCTTTCGCCGGCTACGAGTGATGGATACCATGACTCCGGCGCGGTCCCCAACAGCAGAGCTGCGATTTGTGCCCCGGTTTGATGTGTTCCCATTTCTAATTTTGTAACTCATATCTCCCAGCCTCCCTCAAGTCCCAACGCATGGTAATGTCAACCCAAGAACAATGGCTAGCGTTGGGCCGCTTCCTGGGAAAGCAGGCCAAAGTCAAGGGGAGCCGCTGCTGCTAGCGGGCGGTGGAGTGTGTGTGCACAGGTACAGCTGGATCAGTTACACACTAATGATGTTCCGTTCCGCGTGTTTATCGCTGGCCGGGACTAAGTAATGTTTTAGCACTACGGGCCTGCAGGCCCACTATGGTGACTCTGGTTTTCTAGTGCCACGGTTATGAATGACTCAAGAGTGAAGGAAAGTACGTTTGACTCATTTGATTTTTTTACTAGATAAATCACGGCTGTCTGAACAGAGGGCGGGAGAAAGGTTGCATGTGCTTTTGTATTAGCTTCCTCTAGTAGTGTGGGTATTAGCGGCTAATGTTGTAAACGCCTCACTGGGCAGGGAGTAATGAATCAATCGTGTTAAACTGCCGCTAAGTCCCTGTGTGTCTAGACGTACAAATACAAGAATCGCATCAAATATCACGAGCATCTTTTACAGGCAGCCTCAGCCTCTCGATGTGCCAGCAGTGTTGGCTACAATAAAATATAAATGACGATATCCTGTATATCCTGCTGAAACTAACTCAAAGTGACTTTGGTCGACTCCTCTATATTTGACAAATCAATTGACACAGCATAGGAATCGTATCTCCCCCGATACCGCAAGCCCTCGACAACCTGGCACACCCAGGGGGATAAATCAAATGCACATTTGAATGCTGGAATGGGCTGACACAGTGTGGAGATTCTTCAATTGAGGTCACTTAGTTAACATTTCAAACATGTTGGCGTGTAACTCAAAAAACAAGTGACCTGCCAACAAAACAGAAATGAAACAAAACTGATAAATGACCAATCCTTTAGGTGATTCTTGTTCATAATAATCCTGCAACCATTACAATATCAAAACATTTAACTTTATTTTTTGACCCAGAGTATATTTTAACTAAGTGGATTGAAGTGTGAAAAGTGCTTTGCACAACCTAAAGGAGAGGTCAATTTAAACCAAGCCTTGGGCGACATTGGATTCTGCAAAGCTTTAATTAATCGTCTCATCTGAAATAGTCCATAAAGAAAATACACTTATACTGATAAACTGGTAACTTATCGTAAACCTTAAACTAAACCTTATGGTGTTATTGCTTATACAAATGGTCAAACAAATGAGGAACAATGAGATTTATTGTGGATCTATAAAGTACAGTAATCTAATTCCTTGATGCCATCTATTGGTCAATAGACACATACTGGTGAGTAGCGTGATGGGTGGCTCTAATGCATAAAGCATTCAGCCAATAGGTGCTGACCAGTCGCCCAAGCCTCCGTTTGGTCTCGAGGGTAAAATAAAACTACAACTACACACTTTTTTGCCCATGATGTCGTGATAATGCATGTTGACAGCCTGGTCCACTGATTGTTCGGCCTCGAAAGTAATAAATCCAAAACCTAGCCAACGACCAAGAGTGAATCAAGGTAGCAGGGGGTTGTGACAACACAAGATGAAGAACAGTATTGGGCGTCAGCAGAGTGGGGATCCGTCAAGACCGAGCCCTGTGGGGCTCTGGGGGTTCGGATGAGGTTGCAGGCTCGCGGTACATCCCCGAGAACCAGACCAGGGCTGGTGGGCCGGGGGAGACCCTTGCTAGACCACGGGAGGTTAAAACCCAAGACTAATGTCTGGAGCACGTAATACAGAAATGGCAGGTAAAGTGGCCGATTGACTACATAGTCTCCGGGTAGATTGGTTACTTTAACTGACTTCAAGTGGCCAATTTGTCCAATACGAGTTTGTTTGACTTCATGCCGTTTCATCCAAACCCCGCCTTGATCTGTCCCTTGGTGTATCGCTGTACAGCACACACTGTTAGCAACCATTGTTAATGCACAACAAAAACATGAGGAAACAGAAGAGTTACATTGCCTACAAGCTTCTTCCAAGCTTTCCCAAAATTAAAAAAAGGATAAGGATAAGCCTAAAACGGTAAACTACTAGTACTGCTCACAGGATTAACACAAAGATATAGGCCAGTGCTGCTTGTTTTCTTCTAATTGCACAGTGTTGCTGGTGTGATTGCATGGGGAATATACAAAGTTCTTATCAATAGGACGTTCATTCCAAAATCAATACCACGTAGTCCAAAGTCCAAGATAGCTCTCCATGGCAACGGGCTGTCACTCACAACCAACGGTTGGCACAAAACCACAGGCTCCAAGGGGCTCTTACATCATAGTGATGGGTGATGGCTAATAAAGTGTCTCACAGAGAGAGAGCGAGAGAGAGAGCGGCTCCGGTGGTTCACTCTGGTGATCCACTTTCCGCCTTTACTTTAGTGGCAGAACTGGGTTGTGGGCACATCTCCACTTGGGGATGTAACCTGATTTCAATTAAACGTCCTATGAGACAAATAACATTTTAAGACCTCTAATAGATTGCCAAGCGCTCCCAGACGTCGCGACCTATCGCTATTAATACGATCTGTCATTGACCCGTCATAACCGCATTGAAGGCCAAACTGAAAGCCAAGTTTGGGAGGATCTGCTTGGAGTTACACACAGCCTCTCGATCGATTGCGAACTTTTGAGTTCTGCCTATTTTAAAACAGAAAGACACATTTTTGCCAAATGATTGCCAATGTGAACAAGTTGGAAGTATTATTTTCTCTGTCATCTATTCTTAATTATAAACCCGTAAAAAGTACTTTTCTGTTGCTGAAAGAGGCACGAGTCATTAATTAAAGGTATTGCTAACCGACTTAGTAACTAACTAACTCCACTAGTACAACCCATATTGTACTCCAGGTTTTGGACTAAGGGGAGAAACTCCAGCACCACGACTCACAGCAGAATAAAACACTACATGATAGAACTTTGTATGAACCCCATTGTGAGCCATTTGTCGTATGTTCTAATTAGCTTTTGTTATTTGGCCTGTACCTCTGTGGTACCAGTCAGTGCACATTAACCTAAAGGAGAAAAGATAAATCTTAAAGAGACAGTTAATCACATTCAAACCATTCAGAAAGAGAAAAGGGACAGAGAAAAGAAAAATAGAAAAGGACTTACTTACAAAAATACTTAACTTTCTATAGATATGGGAAAACACACACTAAACCAAATAGGACATACGTATCAATTAAGTCTAAATTAAAGTAAAGAAAACTTATTCTGTTGTTTACGTCAAATGATTTTTAGTAAAAGAACACAATTAAATATATTATAGATTATGCAATGGTTGTTACTGGTGCACTACATCAAGTTAAATTCCAATGACAAACTATTCATTTGGTTTCTCCACAAGAGAGAGTGAATGGGGTTTGAAGATAAGGGCGTAACACACGGACAACATGTGTGGAAATGATCATTGTTGGTTTGTATGAATTGCAATATAACAGATCACATGTAAGATCATGTAGTTTGATGGATGTAATATTGTTGAGTTTGATGGTTTAGTCTTAGCAAAATGCTAACGGGTAGTGTTAAATGTGCATGAACTAGAGATGCACGGACCTTAATTCCCCCAATCGTTGCACAATTGCAATATTTAGGCACAGACGACGTTTTCTTTTCTGCAAGCTGCTTTGAATTGCAATGAAACTGGTTTAGTCATTATAAATGTCAAACCATGATGAACGTCATCTGGGACTACATTGTGACTCTAGAGCAAGGGAAACGTATGGCCTGGATCTGAGTGGACCAGCTGTGTATCTGCACACAGCGCAGCATCCCACTGCAAAAGTCTGCACACTCACTGCGACGTCTGTTCACCTAATGGGCCTTATTCACCACAGCGGCCATCTTGGTTCCATCTTTGTTCTAAACGCTAGCTGGGTGGGGGGGGACTGAATGCAGAATTGACGCATGCAGTCACCCCCCCCCCCCCCACCCAGCTAGCGTTTGGAACCAAGATGGCCGCTAGGTGAATAAGGTCCAATGACACCCCATACCAGGAGCAGGAGTAGTATGTATGCAAGTCGTGGCACATCAATCATCAAAACACAGCCAACAAAAATACAGCCGATCACATTACGTTGTGTAGGTTGGGGGGGGGGGGGGCGCGGTGGTATGCAAATGCTGTGGTGGGCCAGCCTGGACAGCCCACGGTGCACAATAGAGCGCGCAGCGTCAAGTGCGTTATTTAAAGCGGACTGTGAATCATGAGCGCCTCGCTCATGCTTCAAAAATACATCTAAACTACAGATGCAATAAAAAAAAAAAATGTAACGCTGTCGTTTTGAGGTGTTGCAGCATAGTGGTGATGGAGAATGGAGGTGTTCTGCCGGATGACTCGTAGCGATGAGTGGTAGCAATGGGCTTGTTAGTATCCATGTGGGTATTGTTTAACGGTGGTTTATATATTCCAGTTCTTCGTTATAAAGCCCGTCAGCAAGTCGGGACTTCACTGATAGGACAGTAAAGTTAAAAAGGACCACAATGAGTTGAATAAAGCACGGCTGAATGGGCTTCTGGTTTTTTCTCTTTGGTGCTGGAATAGTTTGTCATGAGATTTAAGATGGTGAGGAATGGAGAAGGGGAAAGGAGAGAGGGGGGAAATAAAACGGATCAGCTTTTACCTCGGGGCCTCTGCTTCTCCGCATCATAGATCATTACCACCTCGGTGACCTTGGACGGACGAAACAAAACAAGGGCCTTCGTTTAGAACACCGCGGACAAACAGGACACACTGCTCTCTCTCTGTCTGTCTCTCTCTCTCTGTCTCTCTCTCTCTCTCTTTTACATTTTTTTGCCATTCATTAATCCCCAACTCCATTTAAAACGCTTTATTAATTTCCCCCCTTTCCACCCCCACCTCCCAATTGGCCGTTGCTTATATTGCAGCGAATGACCCCTGCTCAATGTCACATACACGGGAGGAGGGGGACCCTCTATGATAAGGTTACGTGAAGCTGATTTGCATTGCGTAATACTCACCACTCCAAACCTATTGAAATAGTCCCTGAGTTCGGGCTCGCCGCAGTTATGTGGGATTCCACCTACAAATATCTTCTTTGACTTATTGCTATCGGCTTTGCTGCCCTTCTGAAAGAAAACAGGAGTGCGTGTGATTTCAATGATCGTTTGAAAGGAGAAGAAAATAGAAAGAAAATGAATGAATGAACGGATGAATGACATTGGGAGGGAGCCACCGAGCCCTCATCTAGAGAGCGACAGCGCAGCAGAAACGCGAGGCCCTGGCTCGGCACCCTGGGGTTTCATTCTTAACATGTCATGTCAATGCACACACTAGTCTACACACATCACAGCACACGGGTGGCTCCACGCAGTCACTATCACTGAGCTTTGTGCCATTGTTGCTTTGTGCCCGTGACAACCATGTAGAGACACTACAGCGGCACAAACATGGGTAAGCGATGCCGACCCAGCATACACACTTTCAATATAAAACAGATGTGAACATGGCCCTTTTACGCTCTGGTGTTTTGCATAAGAAGAGCGGTATGCATTTTTCAAGTACAACTTAGGATGCCGGTATGCGTCAAAATAATAAATACAAAATCTAATGGATCTATTAGGTTTATTTTTTTTTTTTTATGGTCAATTCGGTACAACCTTAAGAAGACAAATAGAAAGACTGACTGCTGACACCCAGTTTTAGCAGAGGACATAAAGCCCAGCTTACCACACACACACACACACACACACACACACACACACACACACACACACACACACACACACACACACACACACACACACACCTTACCCAGCCTTCCTTGGTTCGAGATTTTTCAGGTTGCATTCCTCTGGGAGTACATGGCTTTGGGTCAATCTGACGGGAGAGAGAGCAAGAGAGAAGGAGAGGGGGACACAGTTTGTGAGAGGGAGGACGAGACAGAGTGGTAGAGAGAGAGAAAGAGAAAGAGAGTGTGTGGGAGAGAGGGGGGGGGGGGAGATAAAGATAAAGAGAGACACAGGAAGAGCGGTTGACCTTATCACTGAATGAAAAGCACCTTCAAATGTTCCTGAGCCAATCTCATGTAAAAGGGGCACATACCGTCCCCACACGTATTAATTAATGTAATTGTATGATAAATAAAAACCACATGCCCTTCAGAACAACCTCCAAAAGGGTTATTTATTACACGCTGACAGGGAAGCTAAATAATTTTTAGGGATCAAACATCGCTCTTGATTTCTAGCAAATAACCTGCTGGCATAATTAGAAGAAAAAAAACTGCCTTTTTCAATGATTTGGCTTCATAACCAGTAGATCTGGTTATGGAAATAAATAGTAATTCAAGCGTTCCGGTTCTGTTCCATCAGCTCCTTTAGTCTCAAGAATGAACATTAAGCAATAATAACAGATAGCAGTGTACTGCAATTAGTGATGTCACAAAATGAGAATTGCAGTTGTGTATAATCCAACAATCAAGTTGATATTAATGCCAAATACATAAATCCTGTTCAAAATACACTGCACAATTTAAATTAATTGTAATAACATAACAAAACTAGACCACTCCGTTATCCCATCAGTGTTTGAATAGAATTGTAAGAGAAATGCAGTATTATTTATAATTATTGATTGTTGAGGTCTTAAGAGTTCACGGAGCGTTTGACACACTGACTCCTATACTAGTTCATTTTTGTTGCATTTTTGCCAAACTCCAAATGTCTTCCAGTCAAATACGCTACAGTGAAACTCAAATACACTCTTAATTCTGTCATTTTCAACTGTCAAAATCACACGCATAGCAAACTTCGCCAGCCTTTTTCAAACTGTAAAAAAGATACTTACATTTCTGCCATCAAGATTATGAGGCTTGGTCTCCAGCACTGTTCGTACACAGTTGGGGTCTTTGAATTTGACAAATCCAAACCCTCGCGACTGATTTGTTGATTTGTCCTTCATGATGACACAATCAACAACCTCCCCATACTGCGAAAAGTAGTTCCTCAGCGTTTCTAAGAGAAGAAAGCAACGTAATCGTATGTTAGTCTGTGACAGCGTGTTACAGCTGTACGTAAGAGTATGTTACAGTCTGTGACAGCGTGTTACAGCTGTACGTAAGAGTATGTTACAGTCTGTGACAGCGTGTTACAGCTGTACGTAATAGTATGTGACGTCTAATGTATGCATTGACCATTTTGTAATTTTAGCAGACACTTTTATCCAATGCAACTTCCAATGAACTTCGGCTGATTTATGGAACACTCTTACCACTACACTATCCTGCCCCATATGCATTTCTTCTTATGTTCATAGAGTATGTACCAATATGATACGCGACCACGATCAGGATTCAAGTCATAATACATAACTGATATACTATACAACATGTAACTGATATATTGTAATACAACCTCACATACACTTGGGTGAACTTGAGACAAAAAGCTCACACTTTCAAATCAACCACCTAGACATTAAATATCAATATTGTTGAAGATAGTGACTGATTTTAAAATGATCCGAGTCTCAAATACGACTTGGCCTACAGAATCCTGACATAGTCTATCGGTCTTCACCGAATGCTGCAATGATAGCAGTACTAGTTCATGTTAACTTTTTATTTTTATTTTTAAAGACTATGTCTACATTAAAGACAGGCACCCCTCAAGAACACGTCAACATCAAAGGCACATGACATAACCATATACATATAGAAGACATACATATAGATACAGCGCTTCCACTTGCCCTTGGAGGCAGGGCGTGCATGTTTCAACAAATGAAAAGGGAGTCTTCGTAATTGCTTTTCTCATTGCTTTGTAAAAAAAAAAAAAGCCCAGGGGTATGAGTGAGAAAACAAGCACGCCTACATAGAGAGGGCTGTGGCCACCTATCATGTTGTGAGGAACACTGGCAGTAAGACCGAGCCTGCTGCAGAGATACGCGCGCTGGTCAATGAACCGTGGGTTTGTTAAAAGAAGGGCTATGAATGCCCGGGGCTACTGACAAGCTCCTCTTGGGACAAATGGGAGGAGGAGGAGGAGGAGGAGGAGGAGAGCACAGACATAGTACTGGACTGTGAATAGACGCAAGCATCGGAACATAACGTGACCTTGTAATGCACAAATTGCATCATCTGACACAAGTATATAAATAAATAAAAAACAAGTAACCTCCAAATCTAATGAATGAATTAACTCTGGATCACAGCTACCAGCAAGTCTGTGTAAATGTCACAAAGCTCAATGTATATTTACTGTCCTAGGCAAACAAAAATGGGTGTAAAGTTGAACAGTGAACTCACCTTGTGTTGTACTCCAGTCCAAGCCACCCACAAACAGTTTCCTTTAAATACATGTTAAACAGTTACAAATCGAACAGCACCAGAGCGCTGTCATTTACATGAGTTGGTCTGGGCAGTGTATACGCAGGAATTACACAAGAGTTCCCCTTGCAATACATTACTCCAATCCAGCAATGTTATCCAACTGATCCAATCCCATTTAAAATATGAAACGTCATTACACAAGCCGGGTTACAAACATTTGCAGTGACACAACACAAGACAACGGCGGGTCTCACACACACACAACCAAAGTTCACTGTGCATCCACACACACACACACACACGCACACACGCACACACACACACGAAGCCCTGCACCTCTTTTTGCAGCAGTCAAGTTACAACGTTTCAAACAGCCGGCGTTGCGCGGTTGTCATTCACAACGAGCGGCCTGTGTAGTCGCGACAAACAGCCCTTGTTTCGACCTCTCCTGCCACGTACGTGGAGCACAGCGAGCCCACGGAAAAAACTTAAAGAGTCGACAAACCCGATGGGAAATGTACCGCTGTGTCCCCCCCCCCCCCCCCGACCCCCGTCCCCCGACCCCCCGCCGCATGCCACGGCGGACCAGCGAGGAGGAGGAGGAGGACGAGAGGCACACGGCGGCATCTCGCAGCGGTGACAGCTGACTAGATATTACATGCTGACCGGGTGACAAGTTTAAAAACAAGCCATACACACACCGCCGGCAGTTGTTTTTTTCCACCCAATTAAACCTCGATGTGTGTGTGTGTGTGTGTGTGTGTGTGTGTGTCTGTGTGTGTGTGTGTGTGTGTGTGTGACCAATAGCGGTGATCCGGTCACCGCCGACTATAGGACGTTGTGTTGTCGCGCGCCGCAGTGGGGGAGACTCCGCCGAGCGATGCCCGCTAAACGTCCTCGCGCTCGCGCTGGAGAACTCAACGACTTTCGCCCAACGGCTGCTCGGCTAACCGCCGCCGCGGCGTCGTCCACGCAACGCTCGTTAAAACACCGCAAAACACCACGATAAAAGTAACCGCACCGTCGGCCGGCGTGTCCACGCCGCACACACGGGCCACTCTCGAGGCGAATGTGGCCACACTGCGTTCGGAGGTTAAACGTAGTAACCGCTCGACCGCTGAGTGTGTTATTCGGCACTCTTTTTTCTTTTCTTTTTAGTCGACTTCACACGGGCTAGGCTATGTGGCTACCGATAAACGTTAGCCTAGCTCGCTAGCTAACGCTAGCTGTCAAATGACAGCTGAAGAAGCGAGACTTTGGGGGTCTCGTCTGTGCCGAGTTCGCGGATTTCATTTAAAAAGTCCACCTCGCTGAAAGTAGCATGATTTGAAGTGATCTCACCCGACTTCATCTCCGGCTAAGTTGTTATTCATATCTGAGGCTCTGGTAGGGGACTCCGCTGCTGCTGCTGCTGCGCGCTACAGCCGGCTCGGTGCTTCAGTGCTGCCCCTCTACAGACTGAGAGCTGGGGAAGGTCACTCCGCTTTTTGGTTCAAACTGCTCTGCGCAGTGACGACTTCCAGCCACGGGCCCCCCTGCAGGGAGCAGCAACACTTAAAGGGATACGTTCCCAAAAAGTCGAAAAGGGCTCCTGCTATGTTTTCTTCATGTTTTGGGACCATTTTGGTACATGAATTAAAAAATAAAAAATAAAAAAAGCACGCAGAATAAGACTTATACTAGGACAGCGGGGCTAGGAAGTCATGAATATAAACGACATTATTGTGAGAATCGTCCTCTAATGAGTGGCCCCTTTATTATACCGATGCTTTTGCTGGCATTGCAACATTCACAGTTATACCTGCTGCTGGTCCACATCTTCTTACGCTATTTCATGTGTGCCGTTTTAGGACTTTCGGGTTTATATTGGTTAGAAATGCACTGGTGTAAAAGAAGATTAATTCAATAAATGTGTTCACTTTTAATGTATGACATTGCCTTTATTGATTCTGGCATATTAACAAAAAAGTAATCTGCAAAGCTAAATAAATGTCCTGCTGTGTACACAGATTGTTGGGCAGTTTAACATATAGGCAAACAGTGGAATTACATAAATATCCTGAAGGTAAATTATAGGTAGTTATAATTAAATGACCCTGTTCTAATTTTAACAGACACCAACCTGCAGGAAATCATGCATAGTGCATCACAGAAATGCCTACCAATGCTTAACCCAGTCTGTTAAAGTAAAGCAAAACTGTCACAACAGGAAGATTTTTGAGTTTGACATGATACAACGTGATACATTTTCAACACTTACAGGGACCGACATATTGAGATAAGCAGAACTCTCTGTGGTACAAGACAGAATATACTAAATATATGCCATATGGTAGTCTCTGTTATCCAAAGCACCTTGCAATACAGTGAGTGCATCTCCTGCAGGTTGGTGTCTGTTAAAATATGCACAGGCATCTTGCTCAATACAGTACCTTTCAGCTGGGTCCAACACCTTAACCACTGTACTATCCTGTCTTACCCCTCTAGAGTTTATGAGAATATTTTCATGATATTATTAGCCTCAGATGATAGGATGCAGCTGGCTAAAGCTAGTAAACGGACGGACTTAAGTTTACAGTTTTTTATTTAATATTTTTATGCTATAGCTTACTTACTACCGTCTTTTGGAAGGATTTGCACAAATGTATGACTGCAGAGATGTATTTTATTTGGAAAAAACATTAACCCTTAACTGTTTACTGATTCCCAGCTACTCTGCACTCCCATGCAATATTGATATTGAGGTTTTCATATATTATCTGGGATGTTGGTTAGCCTATACAAATATTATGATATAGTCTTGTCCTGATCTTAACGGCTGCATAATAGTAAAGTTATACTGAATCAGATCATGTTAGACTTTCCTAGTTGCATGAAATTAATTCTGCATGGTCATTGTATTGTACAAAATTATTGTATTTTCTCATACATATAGGCCAAGTGAATAGTTATCGTTTGAATATATCATCATACAGTATTTAGTTATGTAGGGCCTATGCATGCAGGCCTAAGCATGCATTTTGGTATAGAGGCCTATGACCTTTGACATCCTGCGTTTGACAGCTGTGGTTTTTCCGTCACCATCGAGTACATATTGAGGAACCGGTTTCTCAGTACGGTTCTTGGAAAGAGTTCATATGAGGATAGAAATGAACCAATGTAACGCAATATGAGTGAACGTGAAACATTTATTAACAGCGTGCTTTCGTAATTATCCAAATGTCCAACAGTGAGCAGCACGGACGTCAGGTTGGAATGTGAGCAGATCGTGACCCCTAGTGAACGTCTCTTGACGTTGCTCGGACATCGCGCCGAGTCAGCACTTTTGAGCCCCTTATAAAATCCCAGGCGCCCAAGTTCTCAGTCCCTCCTCCTCCCGCAGACGAGTGGAGCACCGAGTCCCTTTCCGAGCCCTAGATTAAAGCAAAACAAAACAGAACCGCAATCGCAACACACAATGACGACCGAGCTGCCCATATTCACCAAGGGAGAGGACTGCAAGTCCGGCTGGCATGACGCGAGCGCCGGCTACAACGAAGCCGACACCCACCTCGAGATCCTGGGCAAGCCCGTCATGGAGCGCTGGGAGACGCCGTACATGCACTCACTGGCAACCGTAGCGGCGTCAAAAGGTACAAACCACTTTGTAAAAGAAAAAACCCGCCGTGAAGGCAATGCAATGGGGACACGTGTTAGTTGTACTATGGCCAGTCCAAAGAGTAATGCGTTTGCGTAAAGTTTAAACAAGTTTTTTTTTTTTAACATTACGTGTATAGTAGGCCACTCAGAAGTTGTGAGGCGCAACGCGTGCGGACGAGGGTGAGTGGTAGTGGCAGGTGTTACTCCCCACGAACACATGGGACACGACGGGAGCGTGTTGTGTGAAAGCCACGGAGAAGTCCTCGTTTAGGCTGCAAGGCTTAAGAAAGTGCACCTCGACGCAACAAGCATTTTAATGAAAACATATTGTCTGTTGTTTACAGGCTCTAAAATCACTAAAACACGAATTCACGACTAAAATACTCTTCCTTCGCGACATTGTATCAAAACGTGACAGCTATAATAATAATAATACACATACACTTTTGATCAGTTCGAGGGGGAAAGAAATGGCTTTACTACCTGAACTATTTATATCGTATGCTCGTCGTTCACTCGATCAACCCCCTGTGACCTTTCTGTGGGTCACGTGTTACAACCAAATGTCCAGTTATGGGCACACATCCATGATGGATGGCTATGCCAATAGTGGCAAAGCTTGTTTATTTACGTATTTTTCGTCCCATAGGGGGCCGGGTTCTGGAGATTGGATTCGGCATGGCCATCGCGGCCACCAAAGTCGAGTCGTTCCCCATTGAGGAGCACTGGATCATTGAGTGCAACGACGGCGTGTTCGCCAGGCTACAAGAGTGGGCCAAAGCTCAGCCACACAAGGTGGGTTACAATGTAAAGTCCCAGGGGGGTATATGTCTCCAAAGCTGTGTGTGGGCTTCACTAGTGCACAACTCTGATAATAACAATGTTACTGCTTTTATTGTGCAGATTGTCCCATTGAAAGGCCTCTGGGAGGAGGTAGTGCCCACCCTGCCTGACAACCACTTTGACGGTATGGATCGACAGACGGAAGAAAATAGTTTAGCTAACTGCGTTTTTCTCACTGCGTGGAGTCTGTTAATGGTGTAACTCTTGTTCTCTGGCAGGAATTCTGTACGACACCTACCCCCTCTCCGAGGAGACGTGGCACACCCACCAGTTCGACTTCATCAAGGTAATACAACCAAACCCCCCCGGGGTTATCTAACCTTCCCTGGAATCACCTAGCAGGGATCCTAGCAAGAATGCATAAATACGAGAAAAATGACACACTTTTACAGCTATAAAAGCAGTTAAACAAGAGGAGCGTTCCACGACCCGTTGGTTAGTTTTCAAATCTGTGAAGTCCTCGGTGCTCACGTCTCGTGTGTCTGTACGGTTTAGGGCCACGCCCACAGGATGCTGAGGTCCGGTGGTGTCCTCACCTACTGCAACCTGACCTCCTGGGGAGACCTGCTGAAGGCCAAGTACGACGACATCGACAAGATGTTCCAGGTGGGTACCCTCACACCCCCCCCTTTTATAATGAGAATGTGGTGCTTGAGCACACCTGTAAAGGTATCATTGAAAAAAGACAAAACAAAACCCAGGTTCGATTCCCACATCCCCTATGCTATATGTCATTCCCTCTCTTTCACCCCACTACCCTGTCTGTCCGTCTTCACTGTTGTGTCCACAAAGGCACAAGATGATCATATGTAAATAAATTATAATAAACTGACATCATGGTGTGTATAGTGCATCCAAGAGGTTTGACATAATAATAGTAGTCCATCCACCAGGACACATTTGTAGTAATGATTGGACCGTTCTCTGTAAATAAACGATCAATATATTACATTCAAGTTTTAGTTTCACACGTCTACGTTTAAAATTTAAAATGCATGGTGATGCAACCCTTTTATCTAGCCTTTAACCACTACTGATTAGCAGTTTGCTATAAATGTGAGCTGAATAACCTTTTTTCAAAGATAAAGCCAAGGTAAAGATTAAACACACACACACGCACACACACACACACACACCTGCTCCTGATCGTTAATGATTTTTCATTCAGGAGACCCAGATGCCCCATCTGCTCCAAGCCGGGTTCAAGAAGGAGAAGATTTCCACCTCCAACATGGACATTGTACCTCCCAGTGAATGCAAATACTACTCCTTTGGCAAGATGATCACTCCTACCATTCTGAAAGAGTAAAGTCCTACCACACCATGCTGACTGACTGGCTTTGGAGTCATTTTTTTTTAAGTTGTTTGTTTTGTTTTTAACATTCCTGAATGCGTCTTCTCCTCGAACCTTGATCCATAAAACTATTAACTCCTGCTTGAAGTCACTTGTATTTGGTTAATAATAAGGAAAGTCTTAGTTTAAACAAGAAATGGAAATTAATGTGGTCTTGCCCAGCTGAACTGGTAGAGCGTGGCATTAACATCACCAGGGTTAGGGGTTCAATTCCCACTGAGGCCACCCATGCGAAGAATGTATGCGCTCATGTTAATGTAAGGCGCTTTAGATAAAAATGTCCACATTTATTAATTATGGACCTAAATAAACCATGTAAAGAAAAACAAACTAATAATGAATTACTGAAAATGCAACTGCGTTTTCCGAAACTCTGGAGATATTTTAACGCATTCTGACCCAAATATTGAGTAAGGTTTAAACTCTTAACAGAGTGGACCCCATGTACCATCTAATCTTCCAGGGGGAAAACTTAAAGAGAGCGTTTCCTAACGCGGGGAGATAACAGTGCTTCCAAGGAATTGGAGGTGGTGACCTATTAATCGCCAAGACGGATGATGATGCAAGGCGCACATCGTCAACGCAGTTTTAATTCATAATTATGCATAACAAAATATATATTTTAACAGGACACATAACCTGTAAACAGGTTTTCTAATTGATTATTTGCGTGAACTTACAAAAAGTAACGGTAACGCTGTCAATGAATTTAGGCCTTCCTCTCCAGACATACAAGAAAAGGCCTTGTGTCAGACAGCTTAGATAATCGAGATTCTAGTCACAATGAAGTGTGCCACCACTAGTAGAGGCTTATGCAAGCACAGGCACAATGAGGTGAACCTTGTGCTGACCCTTGTGTTGTACATTAGCAAAAGATTACATTTTGTGGGGTTTAATCATCTTGTGGTCTGCAGTAAAACGAGGTCCTTGGGAAAAGGGGGTGGATCTGAAGGTTACTTGCTGACCACTCACTGAGCCCACAGCTGAGGACTATATATATATTCACTACGACCATCTACTGGCTGGTTCAAAACACACCCTTGGAGTAATATGTAGTATGTTAAATTTAGACTTCATATATTCTCACTTTCACCATTGAAGTTACATCTATTTTATAACCTTACTTATCTATGTAAATAAACATCAATAAATACTCTGCGACTGATATAATTAAATCCAACATTAGAATCCATTGTGCAAAAAACAACAACGATGAAACACACCAAGAACGACTTTATTAAAGTTAATTAGTGAAACTCTACATGGATGAGGAGCCAACCAGGACAGCACTCAGAAGACCTCCCAGAAAGAAGACATGTACACAGAACCACGCCACGGCCACGCCACACCACGCTCACTTCCGATACCAGATCCTCAGCTTCTTCTCCCGCTTGATCTTCTTCTGCAGCTGCAGGGTCCCGTAGAGTAGCGCCTCGGCCGTGGGGGGGCACCCTGGTGGTGGGAGAGGGGAACGCACACACACGCTTATGAGATGAGTAGTCTAGACACAAGGTCATCATGACCAATGAAGACATTAATCCGTCTTCGTCAGACGAAGCGGGAAAATACAAGACGTCACTTCGGGTTCTAATGGACTGAAAACAACATGTTTAATAACAAAATGTTTCTACATACGATGCTTAGTAACACAACCTATAAAAAGATGTTCTACAGTTTGTTGTCCATCGATTTAAACGTTTCTCTTGGAAAAACATAGTGACTTCCGAAATATCTGGGATGATACCGGTATCATCACCAACATCACCAAACGAATGAAGTTATTTTAAACATGAACGGATCTACGTCGTGAGATGAAGTTGGCCTTACCTGGGACGTAGATATCGACCGGTACGATGCGGTCGCAGCCTCTGACCACAGCGTAGGAGTAGTGGTAGTAGCCACCTCCGTTGGCGCAACTGGAAATAAAACAGTGGTTAAATGTTCACCCGTTATCTCACGACTTTAGTGTTAATGACTACAATAGTGAAGACATTTGGACAGTTATGTGTGGATAACGCAGCTCTGACCCTTTAAAGAACATAATATATAAAAATATATTACAGAATTTACATATACTATAAGTTTAAAATAGTCGTAGTATAAAAGTAGTAGAAAATTAAGTGCCAAGTATCAAAACAGAAATAAATGAGCAGGATACAAGCGGCATTGAAAAAAAAAAAACTCAAAACGATTTTCAGGCAGGCAGTCAGAAGGGCAGCCAATGGTTAACGATGATTGCCAATGAGTTAGAAACGAATGGAGGAAGCCTGCTGGAGGACCCCAGGTAGATAAGACATTTTGCAGAGCGGGAGTTGGAACAACAGAAATGGTTGAGGGGTCTGAAAGGTCAGCATACAGCTGGAGAGTTGCGTTTACCTTCCCATGGAAATTACATATCTGGGCTCTGGCATCTGGTCATACACCTGTAGAAGGAAACGACAATCATTTCAGCTAGCGTCACCCCACACTGGCTCCTCCTCTATATGCTCATGTCTCTGTTTGTAGTAGAGTTACTTGCCTATGGAATAAATATGAGCCGTCTACCAGTACTGCACAAGTAGTGTTTGAAGAGGTACTGCTAATTCTCTTCTACGTTGTACATTACACTAGCCCTTGAACAAACCTCTGGAGTGGTTAGAGCTTTGCATTAATGTAGCATATACTGTACCTCTAGGAATGCATCAGAGCATTTGCTTTAGAACGCAGCAAACAAAAACTCTCACTCAACATACAACGCCACAAATGCAAATCATTTTCCCGTGCACACGTTTACACGGTTCCATGGACAACCACACAAATTCATACTCCATAGACAAACACACAAAGTCCCCCACTGAGACAGAGACGCTAGTGACACCTTACCTTCCGCAGCGCAGGGGCCATCTTGTTGGTGAGCGTTCCCGCGACGATCATGACGTCGGACTGGCGGGGGCTGGCGCGGAACACCACGCCGAAGCGGTCCATGTCGTAGCGCGGAGCTGCCATGTGCATCATCTCCACCGCACAGCAGGCCAGGCCGAAGGTCATGGGCCACAGGGAGCTCTGGGAGGGTCATTAGCCCCAAAAAGATTGGGAACCGCAACATGAAAAGGCTTTCAAAGCGCATCTTAGCAGAGACACTTTTATCCAAAGCGACTTACAGTGAATTGTTTTAGTTGCATGTCATTAACCTCTTCATCACTAGGCCTCTTTCTCAGGTTTTTGCCGAAAATAACATACCCAAAGCAAATGGAGTATATCTCCACAACTACGAGGGCTATAATATGTAATTTTGGTACCAAGAGAAACATAGCACCTGTGAGATTGTTGTGCAAGTGAAATAATCAATGTGGATGCTACTGGGTCAGACTGAATAAAGCTAGAACGCGGCAGGCCGAAATACATTTCATGTTTTAGAGTTAATACCACCTAGTGCATTATCAGTTGGTAGCCCTATAGTACTATAGGGCCATAGCACAGCATCTGATGAGTACCTGGGTCAAGATTTGATGCCAATAAAGCGAAGTAGAGCAAAGATAGAGGTTTTAGTAGAGGTAGGTTTAGGTAGAGTCTCAAAATAAAAATTATCCAATGCAAACCAATGCAAAAATGACAATGAAGACATTATGAGACACAAACAGGTGGATATCTCGAGAACCCGTTGTAAATTGACATTCGACCCCTCTATTGAAAGGTCAGGGCAAATAGAATTGAATAACACCAAGGCAAACCATCGCAATTGCACCATATGGCCACCAGATGACGTTAAAGACTGTTCTGATGAAGGCAATTGACCCATTTCTTGTGAAACCCTCTCTTAGCTACTGTGATTTATGGTGGTTTTATGCGATCAAACACAACTTTGATGACAAAAACAACAAAGGTAAGACATCATAGAAAAAGTGAAGTTTGTTCTTGATGGTTTTCAGCCTCTCGTTCGGCGAGTGAGAATCTAATCGTTCTAGGGGTGTGTCACATTACTGCTTTCTCACGTGTTTAAAGTGTTTAAATGCCTTACGATGTCTTTGCATTTGGGGGGAGGGGGCGTGGCCCGGATACGGGCACTTTCGGGAAGCAGAGATCAAGGAGTAGGTTGGTGTTAGGCTTCTTGCTCAGAGATCAGTGTGCTGTGACGAACGCAGTACCTATCTAATCCAATCTGAAGGCTATGAACACACAAAAGTGACCCAACATGCTCGGCAGCTGTGCGTGACCCATACCGCAGTGCAGCCAAGCGCTCGTTTAGGCAAAGAAAGGGAACCGTAGTCAACAATAGGTCCTCAGATGAGCCTGAGGAGTCACCCACCCTGCGCGCCCAGTTGACCAGATCATCCAGCTTGGTGATGACGTACTCCCCCTTGCTGCTGGCGACGGCCGTAAGCTTGGCAGCGGCCACCGCGGTGCTCTTGTCCCTCACGGCGACAACACTGGACCAAACAACATGTGAAAACCACCGTTTCAGTCAGCCTTCTAAGAAAGGGGTCAGCGCGATTGGTTGGAATGGAGCGGTGGGCGGGACTCGTCGAGCTCACCTGTGGGTGGCGGTCTCATCTTTAGCGCTGTGGTGCAGACACTTCTGATGATGGAGGGCGAAAAATGAAATGGGCCTGGAACACACAAGAACAGGTCCGGAATAATATTTAGTAATTTAGTAGTAGACACATAAAGGATTCCTACAGGCAAGCTGCGGACGATAGGGATCGAACCCAGAGCCCTTCGGCTGGGAGTCAAACCACGTAACTACTACACACCAAGAGTGACCATACACACGCAATGCATAGAATCATACAGAATAAAGGAAAATGAGCTTACTCGTGTAATATAGAGTGTGAGTGAGTTGGATTGAGTTAAATCAAGGACAGGATTCGCCTGGTCTTACCTTGTTGAGAAGCAGCCTAACGAGGCTAGGCGAGGTCCTGGGAGAGAGAAAGGACACCATGTATTAAGAACAACTCATTGTCTCTATAGAAACTTTCCATTTCTTCTGATTATGGCATGGGTAAACAAGTAGTTTGGGTTAGGGTATTTCTACACTACATAATTGTCATTCGCAAAATATTTCCACGTTAATATCTTGATTCATTATTATTTTGCGTCACTTTTAAATGTAATATCTGTAAAGGATATAATGGTATTTGATATAAAAAGGGGTCATTTTGTAGATGAGCAAATAACAAACACTGGACTAGAGCATTACACAGAGTACATGTCAAAGCATTTGCAACCATACATAAGTTCATGGTGAACCTTTACTTACGGTAAATATCAAAATAAAATGACATTTACATGGGAAGACAGTTAAATAGGAAAGCACTATGACGAACACCGTATTTTATCTCCACCTACATATTGGACAATGGGCACATTGATCCACCCTTGTGTTGTGGTAGACAGCAACACCGAGGGCTATGAAATACAGAGCTTTACACATCTCTGAATGTCTTTGTTCTGCAGACACATGCAGGGTTTCTGATATGGTCCAAGACATGCAGGGTTTCTGATGTGGTCCAAGACATGCAGGGTTTCTGATATGGTCCAAGACATGCAGGGTTTCTGATATGGTCCAAGACATGCAGGGTTTCTGATATGGTCCAAGACATGCAGGGTTTCTGATATGGTCCAAGACATGCAGGGTTTCTGATATGGTCCAAGACATGCAGGGTTTCTGATGTGGTCCAAGACATGCAGGGTTTCTGATATGGTACAAGACATGCAGGGTTTCTGATATGGTACAAGATCGGAGTGTCGCCAGGATTACTGACAGCTAGCCTGCAGTACCGTGCTAACACAGACGTAGCAAGGTCAGCCTACGCACTAACTGGAAAACGGCGACCCAGGACTCTGACGCAGACATACGACAACGAAACACATTCATATGTATAACATGTACGATCATACTAAAGTACGCGTTCATAAAACACCGGCATATTGCAACAAATATCTTCCGGTTTTCGTCAAAACATCACTTACCAACCAACGCCGCCATCTTTGTAAGTATCGTTTACGAGGAAACTGCTTCCGGTGTAGGAGCTTAGTAGGCCTGCTGGGGGCGCTGTTTCCGGTGTAGGAGCTCAGTAAGCCTGCTGGGGGCGCTGCTTCCGGTGTCGGAGCTCAGTAAGCCTGCTTGGGGGCGCTGCTTCCGGTGTAGGAGCTCAGTAAGCCTGCTGGGGGCGCTGCTTCCGGTGTCGGAGCTCAGTAAGCCTGCTTGGGGGCGCTGCTTCCGGTGTAGGAGCTCAGTGGGCCTGCTGGGGGCGCTGCTTCCGGTGTAGGAGCTCAGTGGGCCTGCTGGGGGCGCTGCTGTGTCCCACACTTGATTGTCCAGACTTGTTGAAAAGTTTATTACATGTTTTATTTTAGCTCTGCGGCTCCACCCGAAGCAGTCTGCCATCCATGACCCACATTTACGACTGTGTACTTAGTGTCATCTGAGTCCATTTAAGATGCCTATTCCCTTTCATTAGGTACAGCGGTTTATAACATTTGGACAAAAGTTGATGACGTTGAATAGAATCAAACAAGGGCAAACTAAACCAAACCAAAATGTTCTTAAGAGAGTAACAACTAGTGTAATAATGCAAAGTGTCACATGAGCATGAAGTGAATAGGTAATTGTCAAGCACTGCCTGACATATAAATCAATTAATAAATATTCAACTAAAATCAACGGTAATCAATGGCATTTACTATTTAGGCAGCTGGGCCTTCTGAATAACACTTCTGGATACGACCCAGTTCCTCCTTTAGTCTATGTTTGCAATTATCTAGTGGAAATATTACAGCCTAAACCACTGGCTCTCTTTACTACTATAAGCAACGCATTATTAATGTAGTAGTTCACTGTTGGAGCACACTGAGAATGTTCTGTTGTCATAATTGAACTATTTGGGGGTTTTAGATGCATTAAGGAGGAAATTAATTTAGATCTATCCATGTGATTTCCAGGGGTCATGACTTTTGAGCTGAGTTGATTTTTCAGGATGCCTTCTACATATTGTTCCAAAGTTATGAGGAAATTAATACAAAAAAAGATATTCATTTATCAGTGTGACCTTAAGAAAACTATTTTTACTTACTCTTTACATGCATTTGATGCATGCATGATTTTGTCTTCTTGTCACAAATGTCTCCAAATGTCCTGTATTATTTAGCAGATGCTTTTATCCAAAGGAATTTGTTTTAGAGATATAGGTCCTTAAGGAGCAGGTAGGGGTTAGGGCATCTTTCTGCCTGCAGGTATGCTGTGGACATTGGGACTCAAACCCAGTACCTTTTAGTCTAACACCCTAACACTACAACCACTGTGTTGTGGATGTAGTCTTGGCATTAGCATCAACATAGCCAACCGAAAACAAATATTTGTTAAGTTGAATACAGCACGTATGTTTTTCGAAGACAGATTCATTAAACAAGGCCAGTGATGAAGAATTACCTGGGTATTGTGGTTGCGTTGCATCACTTTCTCTGTTTTCAGAACAAAGATGGAGGACTACCCTTTGTCTATTACCAGCCCAAATAATACTGGTATCTAATACTAACAGTCTATGATTGTCCCACACAATCTGCTGCATCTCAATGTTAAGCTCTTCAATGAAACCTATTTCTCTATTTCTATTTCTCTACCTATTTCTCTACTCTACTCCAATATTGATTGTATGCTTGGATTGTTCTTAGCCTCACTTGTAAATTGTTTTGGATAAAAGCGCAATGACTAAATGTAAATGTAAGAAAATAAGAAAGAAAAACACACCATGACAGAGCCAAAGCTCGCCCATCCCCAGTCTCTGATACTGCTGTTCTTATCCACAAGTTTTAAACTACTGTAAAACACCGGATCATATTCCATTCAGACAGACTGAGAAGGATGGAGCAGAGAGACTCTCTGTTCAAATCCTGCTACGTAATTTAAAAGGTAGTGCCCTTTAATTTCATCCTGCTACACCCTCAGAGGGAAAAGCATTGTGGGTGGGATGGGTATGGTTTTCCGGGAGTAGTTCAGTTTCCCTCTGTGTGGTGAGTCTGACTGACCCCTTCCCCTGCCTCTCTCATTATTCATGAGTGATCTCCATGAAGCTGTCATAGCCCTACTGGGTCTTGGACCAGCAGCTCCAGAGCTGGGAAGAGTAGGTAGGGGTTAGGCATATAAAATGAAAGGATGTCAAAGTAATGGCCTTTATTGTTATCATAATTATCATTTACAAGAGTTTTGCACAATAAAAATATGCTTATAAGAAAGGTTTCTTGCAAGGGTGTTTTTTTCGGCCATTGAACCAAATTCATCCGTATAAAAAGCAGAGCTCTGAAGCACTTAGGAGTTCAAAACATTAAATATAGGCAATAGCTTAAAAGGACAAACGTTTAAGACTAGAACTTCAGAGTTCAAAGGCTTTTTTTTGGCCACAAGCAAGAGAGAAAAAAAGACTCTTGCGTTTCAGATAATAAGCAAGAGAAAAGAGAAAACGTCCTGTATACGCTGAAGTAGACAGCCATCTCAGGAGCTCAGAGGTTGGCTGCTGCCTCTGGAGCTGGACTGCAGACCACAGAAATGGCCTATTTCTAGAAAGATCTCCTCCTTCAAAAGCACAACGAGTGTCTCTCTCTCTCTCCCTCCTCGTTATTCTCCTCTTCCTCATCTTCCTCCCCATCCTCTTCCTCACATAGTGTCCAGGGTGGCGTTAGCCTCGCCGGCTGTCACCCCCGACAACCACAGAGAGGGCGTGTCCTGGTTGAGGAACAAATCCTGCGACTGGAAGACGGGGTACTCCAGACCCAGGTTGTACAGGAAGAACAGGTTGAGAGCCACCATGGCCAGTAGGGGGAAGGTGGTCAGCCCCGACCCGAAGGCACGCCAGGAACTGCACACGTGGAGGCTGGCCCAGTAGATGAGTCTAGATGAGAGAGAGACACATTCAAAATTTTAAGATATGACACCCCATCTAATCTATTGTGTGACACCCATACTCTTGTGTGTGTATATATGGACTTATCTCTTTTTTAATTCTACGACTGTCCTGTACTTTCTGCCGCGACGATCCTATCTTTTCTTATCTTATCTGCCCCCCACTTCCTGTTCGGAGGCCTGGCTTCCTGTGCTCACTCTGAGAATAATTCCCTTTTTTGTTTAAACGACGAAGGATAGAAATCGTAGGTTTCATTTAAACATGTTGTCCAGAATTATACTCGATAATTAGTTCTGGTACGTTTAAAAGAGATGAAAACCCACTTCATCTCCGCTCCACTCACATGTTTTATTCAGAGGTCGATAAACGTTCCTACAATCCCACAATTGAACACATCTATTCTTGCCGTGTTCCTGAACCATGCGCTTGTTTTTGTTTATCTTTAGGATTTTCCATATAACGTTTTTTTTTCTCCAATTAGTGGTCGAAGAGCTGTTCTTTAAGGGATGAGGTTTACGTCTGTGAGTTCCCTACGCCTATTCACCGCCGCTAAAGAACTATTCACTTGTCTCTCCATCAACCCCACCATCACCAGCACCATCTCTCTCACCATCTCTATCTCCACCCCTCCTCGTCAGCTTGTTATCAAATCCCACTCATTTGCAACAATGGTGGAAGGGGTGGGACACAAGAAGAGTTCTAGGCATGTTCCATCCTTCCTTCCATCTCCATCACCATGCTCTCTCTCTCTCTCTCTCTCTCTCTCTCTCTATCCATTCATCTACTTCTCTTCAACTTTTAACATGTATATAAAACTCTTTCTCCCAGTCTCTCTCTCTTGTTAAATGAATGCCTCTCCCTCTCTCTCTCTCTCTCTCTCTCTCTCTCTCTCTCTCTCTGTCTCCCTCTTCCTCTCTCTCTGTCTCAATCTCTTTCCCTCTGTCTCTCTTACATTTTCTTCTTTATTTCTTCTTTTCTCTATATATTTATCTCCCCCTTCTCTCCCTCTGGTCTCAATGTATCGCTCTCTCTCTCTCTCTCTCTCTCCCCCCTCCCTCCCTCACCTTCCCAGGAAGAACAGGGCCGCCACCGTGGGCACCAGGTGGAGGTCCCGCTGGGGCAGCTGGGAGGCCATGAGGAGGAGGTTGAGGACGTAGAGGGGGAGCAGCTCCAGGGAGGAGGAGACAAACTGCCGCTGGAGGGCCCGCCTCCTGGAAAAAGGCTCCACAGGCTCCAAGGAGCCGCTGCAGAACTGGCAGACCCAGCCGAAGAGCATCGCTGAAGGGGGGGGGGGGGGGGGGGGGGGGGGGTTAA
>OOFB01007724.1:0-10310 GCA_900323305.1 Trachyrincus murrayi | reverse complement strand
GGGGGCCCCCCCCCCGGGGGGTTTTTTTTTTTCCCCCGGGAGGGGGGGGGGGGGGGGGGGGGGGGGGGGGGGGGTTGTGTGGGGAGGGGGGGGGGGGGGGGGGGGGGGGGGGGGGGGGGGGGGGGGGGGGGGACTGAGCCTGGTTGGTCCCGGGCACACCAGAGTCTTTCGACGCGCCACTCAGACAGTGTGTCTATTCAGTCTCCGCGGCAACACACAGGATAGAGTCTGGATTATTTAGCGGGGGCCAATGGCAATGCCAAGAATGCTAGGTCCTAGTTCATCCCTGGGAAAAAGGTATTTGGTTCTCTCTCTCACTCCCTCTCTACCAACCTTTGATTCTCTCTCTCTCTCTCTCTGTCTGTGCCTAGCTCTCTCTGCCTGGCTTTGGAAGGTGGCAGCAGCCCTGGTGAGAGGGATCACTAGGTGCATTAGCGCAGCCATTTCCTCTCCTCCAGCAGCCTCCTCCCCTGGGCCTTCACTCCACTTTGGAGGAATCCTTCAGAAGAGCCACTGCCGTCCACATCGGCATTTCCTGTCCCAGTCTCCCCCATCCCAAGTGGCCCATTCACAGTTTTGCTGATGAAATAACAGAGAGATATATTGGGATGAACGTGTGCATTCATATGCTAAAAATGTCAAGATGCTAAAAAAACAAAAAACTGTCTTTCACTTTTTAAGCGCCATTTGTTGAAAGCCCAGCTAAGAATGACTTCATGCTGCACTTTTCGACTTGATGACATCCACTCCATTATCTTTTTTTTGTATTTTTATATATTTTTTACCATAACGAGGCCTGCTGTAAGGCAATATCTCCTCGGCCCTAATGGCGACTGCGATGAAACCTGGTGATATGCGGGGCGGTTATTTCCATGGGGTTCAATGCACGCCAAGATGAAACGGGAGAGTCCACTCACCGTGCACTTCACCCGTGCACCGACAGTTTCATATTATGCCACATCACGATCGGTGAGACACGTGGAGCTGATATCCCCGGGTTGCGGTGTTGTTTTTTTTCCCAATGTTTTTTTATTCATCCAATCTTGTCTGGAGCCTTCGCGTGACTGTGTCTTAGCGACGTGCTACCGCTCCGTCTGGTCGCAACATGAGCCCAGCCTCGCTCAGGACCGCATGCAGATATGAACATAATCTGAAGAATAGTATTGCTTTCTGTTTCTGAAATCTGTTGGAGATAAAACGGTAAATACGAGAAGGTTAAGGTCATAAACAAAGTAAGTCACTTATTCTTCGCTTATTTCGTTTATTTATTTTTTCGTTGGTTGCCTGGTATTTGCTTATTGGTTGCTTATCGTGTTTATCTTGAAGCTCTTCAAGGTGTTGGGGCACACGAAACCTGCTATCCACGTTAACAACCAACAGGGTGACAAAGTTGAGGAGTCAAGGAGAATATGTGTGCTCTGGTGCAATGCTATGAAATGTTGATAGTGAATGCAGGCACCAAGGGGCCAAGTGGAGCAGTTGATGCGGAGGCAAGTGCATAAATACCACGGTATTTAGTTGGTTCATCAGCTCATCAGCTTGGTTCATCAGACTGCTCTAGGAAGACACGTCCACGCCGTCGGTCTGTCCACTGCTGACGGCACTTACTAGTGAAATGCTGCGCCTTCCCGAACAGAGGTTTTCTGCGGTTTTCTTTACCCTGGCTCAAACACCTCTTGGACCTGTTTTTGGGGAGTAGAAGGTCCAAGGTTAAAGTTGTATTTCCATGCCAATCCACCTTCCCAACCAACTTCCTGGTCAGTTTCGTATACTGAATAAGTGCTCAAGTAGGCCTAATCTGGAATTAGCATTTACAGAGACAAGTGTAAGCTAACAGTAGCCTCTTCACAGAACTTCTCGCTTTTTTCGCACACATGAAATTCCACACATATTTGTGTAGGATGTTTTGGCTTTATGTCTGTTTTTAGGAGACTTCTAAAGAGAAAAACTGATAAGGTATATGGGTCTACCCCCTGTAGCTTCAGTGTAAGCACTGATTATTCGGCAAGGGGTCACGCCATAGAGCCGAGTGTGCACATTATGCGTATGAAACGCTGTCATTACTACTGAAGAACAGATACTTAGCAGGAGCTGGATGAGACATTCACAAGCAAAAAAGGGGGTTGAGAGTATGTATGTGTGTGTATGTGTTAGTTCAAAATAAAAGGAAAAAGCATGCAGTGTGCTTGGTGCTTGGCAGTGTGCTTGGTGTATACCACATGGCAGGACATTATTAGCAACGGTTAGCGCTAACAAATGTAGCATCAGAATGAGGAACATTGTGTTTTCCAGGCCAACACCGTGTTTGAGGCCAACAGCCCAAGCTTCTCTCTGTCAGCCGCGGGGGAAAGCCAATGCTTTTCTTGCAGACAAAGGCAAGTAACACCACGATTGAGACACACAGACACACACACACATATACATGCAAACATCCAAACACCACTGGTGTTTGGAAAGCTGTTTTTCATATGGCTATTTTCTATTTTCGGTTTTGATTTACGATTCAAGTATAGAATAAAACAGCCGATTAACATAATTATAATGATTGGATAATTACAGCGGGAAAATATTTTTTCCATACACGTCAATCACCATATATAGACCGACAGAAGGCTTAACAAAATGGTTTTTTTTGGGGGGTGGGGCATAGGAATCCAAAGGATCTCCATTATGTACTCAAGTCTTTCCAACTTCCTTTATAGCTCAACAACCTTCACCTCTCCTTCCGAGCAGCTTGATCCTAATGCTTCAGCAAAACCTCTCGTTATACCTTCCACACTTCAAACTCATTTCCCTTTCAGCAACACCCCAGCCATCAGTCACTCCCGCTCGCCAAACTTGAAATAGCTCACGTCACTTTTTAAATGCTGAGCTCGTCGAGCCCCGGTGTGACCGGGACTGCCGTGATCGCTCTCCGTTAAGTGTAGAAAACCAAACTTCTCGTTTCTAAAGGTGTTATTATTGTCTTGCTGCTGCATTGACCTCATACCGCCACACACAAGCTCTGCAGTTGTGCTTGACGACCGAATTTACACCGCCGGCACGAAAAAACAAAAACAGATCGTCGCCTCTAAGGGAAAGAAAAATAAAATAAAATTATATAAACTGTTTGTGCTGCTATCTAAAGTTTGGTTTTGGTTAAAAACAAACCCTGCATACGAAAATCGTAATAGACAAGGGGTGGTTTGTCGCAACACTGTCGCATGTCGTTCGGCGCGCACGGCGGTCGCGGTCGCACACACACACACACACACACACACACACACTTTAGCAGCGTCTCTGGGCACCGCATGGGCCTCCGGGGCTGAGCTAAGGGTGGCGGCCGGCCTGGCGCTGTTGACTTCCATGGGGTTTGGATGAGAAACGGACCAGGCTTTTTATAGACAAGACCGGGTGGGGTCACAGAGTGTGTGGCGCACAGAACTCACTGGCTGTGGGACCCGGAGAGTGTGAGCAGTGTGTGTGTGTGTGTATATGTGTGTGTGAGACTGGACCCACTCTGTCATCATGGTAAACACACACACACACACACACACACACACACACACACACACACACACACACACACACACACACACACACACACACACACACACACACACATAAAGAGACAGGAGGGACAAAGAGAGAAAGAGAGGGGGGGGGGGGGGGGGGGGGGAGGGGGGGGGGAAGAGGGGGGGGGGGGGGGGGGGGGGGGGGGGGGGGGGGGAGAGAGAGAGAGGGAGACAGAGAGAAAGGGGAGTGTGATAAAGAGAGAGTAAGAGAGAGAGAGAGTAAATTAGAGAGAGAGAGTAAGTGAGAGAGAGAGAGAGGAGAGAGTGGGAGAGAGAGTAAATGAGTAAGTGAGAGAGAGAGAGAGAGAGAGCGAGTAAGAGAGAGAGAGAGAGTAAGTGAGAGAGGGAGAGAGCGGGGAGAGCGAGAGAGAGTAAGAGAGAGAGAATAAGTGAGAGAGAGTAAGTGAGAGAGAGGGA
This sequence comes from Trachyrincus murrayi, assembly GCA_900323305.1. Classification (NCBI taxonomy): domain Eukaryota; kingdom Metazoa; phylum Chordata; class Actinopteri; order Gadiformes; family Macrouridae; genus Trachyrincus; species Trachyrincus murrayi. The sequence goes on along the minus strand of OOFB01007724.1, from coordinate 6,339 downwards.
GATTAAATGGTAGAAGGTGAAACAGGAGGATAGCCGGTGAAAAGAAGTGAATAGATGTGAACTCACTGTCGCTCTTTGTTGTTTCAAATGCTCTTTAAGATGGAGGAGTGGCCGATGGGGAATACAGCTAATGGTCTGAAACTGAGGAGGACAAGTGGCAAGCCTCATACACACACACACACACCATTTCCTATGTGTGTGTGTGTTTGTGTGTGTGTGTGGAAGCGCATGCACACGTGCCAGGCTTAATTGCCCACTCAATAAAAACATGAAATATAGTCCCAGACCAAACGAGTTATGAACCTCACATAGAGAGCAAAGGCTTCTTTAAAATAATGGAGAAGCTGGTAGTGATAGATGCAGACTAAAGGTCCAGAGCAGGTCCAGGCAGCACAAAGAATACAATGTTTTATTTTCTTTAAAAGTTCAGTTAAAAGCACACGTCCACGGGTAAGAGGATGGAAAGGTCACAATAAAATAGAGGTTGACTTCCGTTTTGGTCCACAGCACAGCCTGTCAGTCCTGTGTGAGCCTACACTATATCTGCTTCTGTGTTGAACAGCGTGACTCAAGGGGCTCACATGCATTGCATTGCATGCGCAATGAACTTCCACTGAGGGAGGGAGGGGAGGGGAGGGTGTGTGTGTGTGTGTGTGTGTGTGTGTGTGTGTGGGGGGGGGGGGGTTAAACCCCTGCCAATAACAGCAACATCGCAGGGAGATGATAGAGCGCTTGCATACTGTCAGGAGAATGGGGAGCTGTAGAGCCAAGCGCAAGTTAACACATGAGCCCGTCCTGTGTCCATACCAGGGATTCCTCTGCAGCGGCTAGCTGGATGGGAACCCGTGCACCGGGGAGTCCCTGTCCTCCAGGAAAATAAAATATAAAACAACTCATATATTGATCGTTTTATGTCTGTCGTTCTTATAGATGTATAGATATCTTCTTTTATCTATAGATAGATAAACAGACAGACAGACAGATTGATAGATAAATAGATAGATAGACAGACACACAGACAGACAGCTAGATAGATAGATAGATAGATAGATAGATAGATAGATAGATAGATATACAGATAGATGAATAGATATATAGATATATAGATAGATAGATACATAGATAGATAGATATACAGATACATATACAGATAGATAGATAGATAGATAGATAGATAGATAGATAGATAGATAGATATACAGATAGATATACAGATAGATAGATAGATAGATATACAGACAGACTACAGTGGGCTATGCTCGACCCATTCCAAGCACCTTTGAACCAAGATCTGACAAGAAGCTAGTGCGGCCCTCCCAATCTGCCAATTCTTCTTTTTCCTTCATTGTATTCTGGCAGGGGAATAGACATAGCATTTGTTTCATGTCCAAAAAAAAGTCCCGGCTTCGCTAGTGAACCCACACTGTATGTTAGTCATTTAAGTTAGTCAGTCAGTCATGTCCAGGCATAACCTGCATGAGAACTGCCTTGATTGATGCCCTGCCTTTACCCTTAACATGCAAGGCTGGGGCCACACAGTACTTAAAGGCATGGGGAGGCCGGCTCCACATTATAGGATACGGGGATGACAAAAACAAGGTTGTGACTTTGGGGGGTGATGGTGAGGTGGGAGTGGTGGGGGCAGAGCGTTGGCTCTTGGGTTTCCGCGAGCAGCCTGCCTACTGTGTTCCAGTTTCCCAGGCTTCTCCTTTGTCCCGTTCAGCTGCTGGAGTGCGACCAGAAAACCAGACTCCATTATGGTGCTGTGACTCACCCAACACTCACTGAGGTACAATACCTACTGCCCCCTACCTCCACCCTCCTCCACCTGCTCCTCATGATACAGCTACAAAACAAGGTTGTGTAGGTGGGCCCATTCGGACCTATAGCACCTGAGTAATGCTAGCTAGAACTAGCTAGTCATTTAGTGCATTAGTTCCTGAGCGAGGCCGATGCCAAAGAGGAAGCTGACATCAGGCCAGGACAGGCTGGGCTTGTTTGTGAATGGGCCATTTAACCCCAAAAGGACAGACTGTGTTTTGAGTTGAGTGGAATTTCAGCATGTTGACACTGGCACCTGTCTTGGCATCCTGTTTGTAAAGTACAGGGTATAAATTTGGACAATAGCAAGCCAAAGCCAGCGCATATACTTAAATAAAGCTTTCACTGTTTTATGACTTATGAAGTTTAAATAAGTGGATCTAAGCGGCTTATTAAGTCAATTTGAGGGGATCTTGATAGCGTAAGAAACCGTGCATAAAGAATAACGTGCAAACTGTTCTTAAATGGGTAAAACATAATGTGACCTTTCCTTTCAATACAACAGTGCACTTTAATGTGCATTTTAATTTACAAAATGCTTTTTAAAACATTTAATAATAACTTATGACCACAGTATTGTAATAATAGCCTATTACCTTTTGGAGTATCAGGTAGTGTAATGGCACTACTTTCTAAATTAAGTAATAATATTATAGTTACTAATCTAAGAAATAGATGGTTATTAGCGTTACAAAAAAAAAAAAATCTCCTCTATCAATCACTCGATCGATCGTTCTAACTGAACACAGCAGATCAGAAGTTATTTCATCTAGAGTTAGTGAGCATGCTGAGAGATACCGCAGCCAATTTCTGTTTCTTGATAGTTTCTTGATAGTTGCTAGCTTGAATTGTCATTAATTTAGTCAGGCCTTTAGTCAGATTAAAAAAACAATAATAAAATGTCCACAGACACTTGCTGTCTGGCCACGACAGATTACAGTTAAACAATATTAATGGACTTTAGCACTTGAATAGAATGATTCCTGAATATGAATGTGTTGAAATCCCTTGGTGGGCCATGAACACAGGGCTTTTGCTTTAATAGTAGCTGCGGTGTGTGTGGAGATTAAGGATTGAAGTGGTAGTTCAACTATTCTCTACAGATTATTTTTTCATCCGTCAAGCAGCAAACACTGGCAGAGACACGGCTATTTAGCTTGGCTTGGCTTTTAAGAGGAAATGTGACATGCAAACCATTACATACAATTTGAGAAAAAGTAAAAGTGACTCGGCCTGAGTGATACACACATGACCACAAACACACGCATGGATACGCACACATACACATATAAACACACACACAGTTCACGCCACCTCCTCCAACCGACATAGCTAGAAAACCACCAAAGGTGTAATCAGAGTTTATTTACTGTCTCACGCTCATGAGAAACAGCACATCAATCGGCAAATTCAAATAAAATTAAAATGGGGGAAAATATCGGTGTCAGTTGCCTCTTGAAAACCTTGCTGCCACCCACCCCCTCCCAGAAGAGTCATAGACTTTAATTGTGTGGAACGGCTGAGTTTCAGTAGTTAGAAGTACATTTCGGTACTGCATAAGCCTACTGTAAGCATTCTGGCATTCTCACATGATCTTTACGTTGCTTATAGGTAATTTTAGGTCAATGTAGTTGGAGAATTACTTCATATTTGCGTAATTGGAGGGAATGTTCCTTTTACATTTTTTTTGTCACCAGTTTCTTCTGACCTTTTTACCAGGTACCAAAATAGAGTAGGAACTACCTGAACACAGACCTGTGTGTTGTGTATGTCTTTCCACTGGCATAATTTAAGCGAGCTGGTAAACCAATAAGATCACTAAGCCTTAATGAAAAGAACAGGTGACCCATCTCTGGGAGTTACCCGGCCAGTACTTTAAAAGGACAATTACAGTTTGATAAACAATGAATCCTTTGTAAGCACAAAGTCTTACGTCACTCCTGGGGTTTTTTCCTCTAGGGGGGGATTACTATTTTCCAAGACCATGTGAAATAGCCATAGACTAGAAATGACACAAGATGACGAGGATGAAACACATTTAAAAGAAATAGCAAAACCTGCACTATGGAAACGATTCCGTGCAGCCATCTCCTTTATTGAAGAAGTCCTTTTGCTTTTTCTCCACGGACAAATTTCATTTCGAGAGAAAAATTTATCTCTGGGTTATTTGCAAACAAATTTGAACAAAAATGATGGCTGTATCATACGTGTCCTTATTTCCAGTAAGACCCCCCTGTGGGGGACTTTCTGGAAATCTTTCGCAAAAGCATGCGAGGAAGAGTAATTGCCGGATGCTTCAGATCATATTCTTCGAAATATGTTTTTTGCTGCTTTTCCTCATATCATCATCAATGTCAGGAAAAGCAGCTGTTCCATAGAAGCCTCTGTATTCAGCCAACAGCACCCCCAAACCTCTATGGAGCAGACGCCCACACTCAGGGCGTGGTGGGGGTTAAACAGTCCAACTGGAAACGGAAAAATAATACCAAGATCCTCTGGAACTTTGCATAGGTGGATGGATTAACCAACTGACATCAACTGATATTTTTTTGGGGAAAGGGGGATGCCGTGTAATCAAGTATAGCCCTTGAGGCGGCCAAGTGATTATATTACAGAGCTTTAGACTGCATAGCCACCCGTGTTTTCAGCCTATGGAGGAGATATATGTGTTGGGGCCATTCGGAAACTGAAAACCTTCCATGCGGAATGAGTTTCTTCTGAGTGAGATTTTAATCCACTCCGCCTGTCCCCCATTGCTTTTTAAGACCGCACAATATTAACCTGCGTCACACACAAAAAAGACACCCATCGAAGGAAGCCTCAGTTCAGGATAAGAAATAATCTGTCAATGATATGTACTTAAAAAAACGGTTGACAGGTCCTCCTCAGTTCCCAGCATACACGGAGGAAATTATAAGGACCGCATGGGGTGAATTTATATGGAACACCTTCTATTGCTACAGTTGTTAAACCCACCCCCTGCCCACCACCCAAGCTTCACCACACTGCAGCCCCCCAACAAAGCCGACTCCTGGCTCCCCACTGGGCTCAAGGCCCATAGGGTGGAAGAGGTGACTCTCTGACCAAATCCTAGATAGAGGGCCCTTCCACGGAAAAAAATAAAGGAGGAGCCAGCTGTGGCTCCAGCTGTTAGGTTTGTGTGTGTTTTTTCCCCAATCAGAGCCAAGCTGCCTGGTGTTGCTACAGCAAAACGTGGGCTGAACACGTTTTTTTTATTTTTCATTTTGCAGGCCTGTAGGCAAAGAGAAAGTGGTAATTCCCAGGTATGCGTTAAGTATTAGCGCTTAATAGCCACTTTATCTTAGGCTCAATTTCAAATGTGTTGAGTGAGCGTGCTCTGCGTGCTGGGACATGTGCTAGATCACTGCCGGGATCCTCTACAGATGTTTCTAGATGGGTTTTTTCTCTCTCTCTTCTTGAAAAACAATGGCTGGCCTGTTATTTGACATTGTCGTCATACTTTTTAGTCATCCGTGTTTGCAGTGGTAATCAACTAATCACTCATTTACATTTCACCACAATGTTTGCTGACTTACACTATTCTGTAGCGATGGAAGAGAGGGTGTTCTGCCGACACTGGCAAAGGGGTGCGTGTGTTAATTCCTTGCATTGGGTATTTTAGACGTTGCAGAGAAGATGTTAAGAGAATAGTGTAAACAAATCAGTGATGTGTATGCACAATAGACCATAGATGTATGTAGCCCCTGGTTTTCTTCTGAAGCAGTTTTACTTGGCTGATCATGACTAATGTTAATAGCAGAGGTGGCAAAAGTACACACATTCTGTACTTAAGTAGAAGTACAGATACTTGTGTAAAAAATACTTTCATAAAAGTAGAAGTACTGATTCAACTTTTTACTCAAGTAAAAGTAAAAAAGTACAGGCTCTGAAAAGTACTCAGTAAAAAGTAAAAAGTAATTTTTAAATCGGCTGTTTTTGTGCAAAGCTAACGGAACCTCATGTCATATTAATATAATATAAATATCATATAATAATAATATAAGGGAATAGGAACTTTATTTCAACTTCTATTACTGCCATTCTGAATGTATTCAGCGTGAACAACAACAAAAACAAAGTAGATAGAAAAAACAAGCTCTATTTGCTGTCGCCTACATTGTAGATGGGTGACTTCGCCTCTACATAGGCCTAAACAAATCACACAAAATGATTATAGTAAAAGCAGCATGAATTACAAACTCAACAAGGTCAGTTATACCATAAAATGTATTGCAATGCAAATAGACATTAAATGGACTGCAAGGATAAATGTATACTCAACTTAACCCCCAGTTTACCAGTTCTACAGTAAAACTAACACGGTCCAGAGGGACCAAACCTTACAGGTTTAAGATGAAGGGTTACTTAATACTGACGAGATTATGAGCAGAATATACTTTTTCATTTAAAAATGTTTCATTAAACTAGAATCGCCACAGTCAAAGTGCAACAGTATACATTGGCCTAAAGAACTCCCCATAAAGCCTGAATGTTAGT
>OOFB01007719.1:5306-39421 GCA_900323305.1 Trachyrincus murrayi | reverse complement strand
CCCCCCACCCAGATCAACACAGCGGCAGCTCTAAAGAACTCTCTCTCTCTCCCCCCCCCCCTCCTTTCAATATCAAACACACACGGTTACTATCGCCATTTTCCAAAGTTCAGATGATTTCCTTATTATTTCAACGAGGGCGGGGGGGAGGGAGTCAAAGTGAATAACCATGACGGCTGCGTTTCGGGAGGGGGCGACCGTGTGATCTTCGCCGCCGTATGTTTGGGACTTGTAATACGAGGAATTACAAGTGTCAAACAGCTGTGAATATAGGTGCTAAATATTTAAACATGTTTTCCAGCTGAAAGAAAAAAAGAAGAAAAAAAAGTATAGTTTCTTCAAGCATGTGTATACGCGGTGCCAGCCTTTGATTCAGATGGAGAAGGAAAAGAGACTTGGACGGAGGGGTGTGATGGTGGCGAAGAGGCCGTCCAATCAAAAGCAGATAATACCACGTGGGCCCCGCCCACAGGAAGCATACGGCAGAGGTCTACGCTCGTGACCCACAGGCTTGGTGGAAGACATGGAGTGGTGTAAATAGTGGGAATTATTCAAAGTATAGAAATGGATTTCCATTGGCTATCGGTATGACTACATAGCTTGAGCCCCAGGAAGGTATTTTTCTGCAACAATAAACAATGTAAAGGGACAGTGTATTTGAGCAAAGGAGCTTTAAACTCACATCCTGGGTGTGGAGTGGATTATTGATCATTTGGGCTACTGTAGTCATGGTGACAATTAAACCACGGTGTGGTTATGGAGATGTGAGTTGTTGATAACGGGAGAAATAACAGAATGCATGCTACAAAACAGAGACCAAAATGTACAGTTGGGTCACATCCAGGACTGAATTCATCACACCATTCACTGTCCTGCCAATATTTACATTTACATTTACATTTAGGGCATTTAGCCGATGCTTTTATCCAAAGCGACTTACAAGTACTTAACTATTTCAGGGACATTCCCCCTGGAGCAACTCAGGGTTAAGTACCTTGCTCAGGGGTACAACGGTGGCAGACCGTAACCCATGACTCTCCGGTGCTCTGTCTGGAAGCAATGTTCCTTACCCACTAGGCTACCATCACCCTTGAAATGGGAAATATCATTTCAAACACGGATTTGAAAATACACAGTTCAAATACCATTGATAATAATAACAGTGACAATTATAAATCAGGCCACTGATTTGGATGTAATGTTGTTTGTGGGTTCTGTTTATTGGTGAAATGTCATTACCGACAATGAAATATACTATTTCGAGAGGTTTTGGATGAAGCTGCATGAGTCAACTCATTATATTCCCATTATATTAATTCATAAAAGCTTGTATTATTGTTGTATCACTGGGAAGATGATTAATGAAAACAAACATGATATGATTTGAGGGCTATCTTGCCAAGTATTACTGAAGCTGGCCCTTGAAAAACAATGACTCGTGGAACTCTACAGCAAATAGAACCAAAATGAGGTACACTGGTCTCTGATCCAGCAGTCCGACTATGTTATAGCAGAACTTCTGATCCAGCAGTCCTACTACGTTATAGCAGAACTTCTGGGGGGAGACGGCACAGAGCCTGGGCCAGAAGCCAGGACTGCAAGGGGCAGAGTTACGCCTGGTTTCCCATTTCATTACAGAGATATTCTACCAAAGAAAACGAATTTGTGTGAGCGGATGAAGCTTTCAGAAGGGGATTATATTACGTATTTCTACAGTGGTCAGTCTACAAGGTATTGATTTTGAAACCTTTACAGACACTTTCGTACAGTTTACTACTGCTGATCGAGTTTGTGTTCACTGTTAATAGCCAATTAAACGCTTTATTAAACCCAGATTTGAGCTCGTCTGCTATCGGACTTTAGATTATTAATCTAAAGATTATCAATCTGATTTGTGAGACTACACTGGCCTTAACTACTGTATGACTTTGTTTCCAAATGTTTGTCTTCCAAAGGGGGCATCAGAAATCTCAAAATTGTACACACCGTGGATAGAGACTGTGGACATTGTTTATTAATGACAAAGGTAATTAATTAGTGCTCGGGGTCAGTGTGCCATGCATAGAATAACAGAAGGCCCACGGTAGTTCTGTCAGGGGCGAGTGAAGGTCGAGGGCCACATGTCAGTGGGAAGACGGTTAGAGACTTAAAACGGTTAGACTTACCTCCTCGCGTAACTTTATCAGCTGCCACGCGAAAGCCAAAGACAGGGGGGGAAAAAGGGAGCGAGAGAGAGAAAAGGAGAAATAGAAGCAGAGTGATAAACAGATAAAAAGAAAACGACAGGAGGCAGGAGGGAGATCAGCCCCTGCGTTTGCATACAGAATTAACCTTGACGATTTATCCGTTTGTGTGTTTTAGCGAAAGAAAGAAAGCCGCACGACAAACACATTAAACGAAGCTAAACACGCCACTCGCACGCCACTATTCGGAACAAACAAAGATCAAGTGATGCGGCTGTCAAATTACAGAAAGCATAGGAATGGATCGCTCTGCTCCCCGTGTCTCAACTAGCAACATCAAGGAAGTGACATCACATAGTCTGATACGGCACGGGAAAACACAACCGAATAACGGCTGTTGTCAGTGTAGTCGTAGTGGTGGGGGGAAAAAATAAATTCATCCGTTTGGGTACAGTAGACATGAAATTCTGGAGGAAAAAAAACACATCTATCTGTCATTTTGGTGGGGTGTGTGGAAATATATATAGAGATTGTGTTTGTCTTTAACTGAAATTGGGAAAGGCTGAAGGGTGCGGGGGGGGGGTATTTTTCTCCCTTGCTGTCCGTCAACTCAGATGGCTTGTCAATATTTCATGTACACTGTGCATCGCAACACGAACGCCCGCTGAGTAGATTATGTATGGAGAGGCATGTGAGGCCAGCCGCGTATACATATATACATAAATACATAACATGCTTATTATGGGGACAGCCACAAGGATCATGAAATATGAATCTTGGCATTAGCTATTCATTTCCGATGAAAGAGAATGGGTAATCTAAAGCCAAGTAGAAAGGGACAGATATTGCCATTCTCGTGGCAGGGAAAAGAAAAAAAACCTCACATCTTTGATAACAAGTTAGACCAATCTAGGAAAGCCAATAATCCCATTTACTCGTTAATCAAGCCTTAATTGTAATTAAAAGGTTTTGGGCTTCCCCAGCTAATTCATAAGTGAGAACCGTGGAGATTCAATGGTGGGTGGGTGGGTGGGGTGAGGTGGTGGTGGGGGGTGGTGGTGTAACACTTTTGGCAGGGCAGAGGGAGGGGAGGAGGAGGAGGTAGGGACGTACTTCTTAATTTGTCAGCCTTTGCAGGTGATTTTTTTTTCATCTAATTTCTTTGCGTGAGATTAAAGGTTGTGTGATCTGAGGAGAGGCTCACGGCCACTATTACCTCGCTCTCATCTCATCGCCGCGGCGATGGGTCACTCTGAATTCGTCAGGATGGAGGGGTTTGCCACGGTAACCGATCGGAACACAGGAACAGCGATCGTGAATTATGAGCTTGATTGTCGAGTGAGAGGTTTAAAGAGGAATTTAAAAAAAGTGCTGGAATAAAGAAGGACTGGGGTTTGAGTTAATAAGGGGTTGGGCTGTCCTCCATGTTCAAATGAAGAGAACGCCGTGATTTACAACATGTTTGTTGACTGCTCCCATTTTTGTTCATTTAAATCTATTTTAATATTATATATATATAAATTATAATTCCTTTTTTATACATAACTGGATGAATTACATGTACGTCTTTTAATTTAAATTTTCATGACACATTTTTTACAGATTTTTTGTATACAATCATTTTTAATATATATATAAATATATATATATATCTAAATGTTTTGGTGTTCCAAAATAAAAAAGTACCCATCACCAACACATTCTATTTGAATTAAAATATAAAAAGCGTAAAAAAAATAAACTTTTCGTTATATATAAAAAGGAATGAAGGTACAAGCCCGTTTTTGCGTCTATGAACACAAACCTCAGAATGGCCGCCCCAGCTGAGAATATATTATGAGGGGGGGCCAAAGTTTAAAACTACACCATAGAGCGGGATATTTGCGGCTTGAACGGGCCCAAAAGCCTTCACCTCTGCCCTGAAATCGGACTCAATGAGTCTTCAACAAACCACGCTGGAGCTCGTTTGTGCTGCTCCACTGATTGCAAATCCGCTCAGTGGATTTGCAGACACAATGTGTGCGGTTTTCGCACAATGGCTCCTCTCTTTTCACATTTTTTAGGTTTGCGTTTTTTGTGTCTTTTTTTGTTTTTCTTTGGCATCGTAGTTTGGAGCTGCCTTGGCTCCGCAGTAACAACAGTAAACACAGATTTTTTTTGTAGCTGTTGTAATTACTCTCTCACCGGCGAAGGCTCCTGTGTTTTGGCGATTCCTGCGCCAGTATCCAAAAATTGCACTGCTGCTATTCTTTTTTTCTGTTATGATAATCAGCAATTTTTGTTTTTCAAACAAAGGATTTTTTTTAATCCAATACAGAATTTGATACAAGTGGTAATCGGTTTCCTTTGTAGTGAGTAAAATCTGGCCCATGCCGGCTGAAACCGGCAGTATCTCTGGTGGCCAAGCCTTCTGCTGTGACTGAAATCGAAACTATTCCATATAGTGTTTGTGTGTGCGTGTGTGCGCATGCCGCTTTGTGGTGTGTATGCGTCAGTGTGTACGTGCCGTGTGCATGTTAACACATTTATGTGCATTATCGCCTGTATGTGTGTGTACATGCCATGTGCGCGTGTGTGCGTGTGTGTGTGTGCGTGTGTGTGCGTGTGTGTGTGTGTGCATGCATGACAGTGTGTTGCAGCTGAAGGAATAAAGAGAAAGAGAAGAAGCATGTGGTATGAAGGCAGTGCATTATAAGAAACAGTGCGATAAGCCAAATCAGTCTCTGTCCACACACAGATAACCAATAAATACCCAACTCTATTAAACCCTTCTTTGGCCGTTACGGAGAGGCCATGGTGCCGGTCTGTGAACCCGGTGGCAGCTTCCCATTTACTTAAGTATAAAATCCTTACCGTGTAGCCGCGGATTGGAAGCTAGTAATGATCTGCCGAGCCAGGCCTGTACCAAATGATCCTGACCCCTTTCAGATCGCCAGGAATTAAATTGACCGACTTGCCCTACCTTACCTCCCCCCTCCCCCCACATACACCTTCAAAACACACACACACATGTTGCCTTCTCCCATATGTTCGATTAAAGAAAATATAAACAAGTTGAAAAGGGAAATTTCCACTCACATTGAAGACAGGATTTATTTTGACTTCATGGAAATTAATCATTTGTGGTAGAGATTTGTTTATCTCTGTATTTTGCAGGTCCACTGATTTTTTTTAAGTCCCTTCACCGATCTTCACTTGACCTTGAGTGTGTGTGTGTGCGTGTGTGTGTAACAAACAAAATAACACAAACCATTTCTTTGTCAGGTTGAGAGGTTTTTGAAAGCACTTATTTGTCCGTGCATACAAGGTTTTTCAGTCTATTCTGTAAATATTTTCGTCCAAACATAACTACAGTAACGAACGTATGTTTTAAATTCGTCTAAAAGGAAAGTGAAATAGATTTATGAACATCTCAATGCTTGTTTGCGTGCATAATAAGCACTCATGAAACTCTGTATGCTATTATCCTTGACAAGCTGTACTGAGCATTGTTGTTCGAAAAGGCTATACGTATATATTTTTTACCAATAAAATTATCACAAATTCTGAACATGACCTATCACATCCCTGCGACATTTGATTAAATAATTAACCATATTTCAGTCCCCCTCCAAGTTGTGTACATTCTGTGTTTATGAATAATCCATATTTTTCCCTTTAATGAAAAGGAAAATAAAAATAAAATGAAACGCGAGTGACTCTCCGAGGCCTCCTTTGACAGGGTTGAGATGGAAAGCTGCCACCGTCTTAAAACGTGACAAGTCTGCCAGCGACGTGGCTCCATCTCCAACGGGAGTAAACAGAACGGCCAGAATCACTCTGACGTCTCGCTAATTCAGCCCGGGATATGCATATCAATTACACATCTCCGCTCAGCCATACATATGTTCCTAAGATGTGCGGGTCACGGGTCAGCATTGAAATGATAATCAGAAGGCGTTCAAAAAAATATAATAAAGTGAGAAGAGAGAAGTTTACGTCGCTTAGCTGTGAATAATTTAACTGTACTTTTACAAAGTGACAAGGGACTAAATGCACAAATCTGTATTTTATTATCCCTCTTCTTTTTCTTGTTAGCGTGCGTGTGCTGCTGTTGTGTATACGTGTGTGCGTGTGGGATAGTGTGGGATTTTTTCTAGCGTTTGCAGCATATGTGCCTTAAGAACGCGGCAACTGCGGTGAAGTGACAGACTATGGTAAAGGAGCTGTATAATTAGTCAAAGAACGTGTGGTCAGAGTTGAGCCCGGCTGCCTCTGACTGGCAGCTGTGCAGGTGAAGTGAGTGAAGAGCGTCTTCAGACGTTAAAACACAGCGCGCTCCAATCCACCGGCGTTTTGATGTGCCACTTCACACACTTATTCAAAACAATATATATGTTTGTAAAAAAAAAAAGAAAAGAAAAAGGAAACGTGGCTTATTTGGGGAAATTAAGATCAGAATCGGAGATGGCGGTTTTATTTAATTTCTTTTTCTCTCCCCTCCTTCACCCCCACCATCAGGGTGGTTTTAGTAATTGCTGTGAATAAATTGAGGACCTTTTTTGAGGTGGCTAATTTCTGATGTTTTTCTGCCGTCATCGTTGTCACAATAGGAAAAAGAGAACATTACTAATTTCTTCCCCTGAGTTCACACAGCCGAGGCACAACATTCAAATTAAATGTCAATCACTTTCTGCTTTTATATGGTTGACACATCAGTATTACACATTCGTAATATTGATTACAAATTGTGCAGAGTAATATGCTAAAAAGATTTTAACAGATGCGGAAAATGAAATTTCCTTCCTACGGCTAATTTTTAAGGCCGTTAAATCCGACCGCATGTTTAGCCAATGTGTTGTGCCGCTTTGCCTCCCTCGGAGTTTAAAGTGTGTGTGTGTGTGTGTGTGTGTGTGTGTGTGGTCACAATGTGGTCCTTGCCATATTTCGGGGGCCCCAGGCCCTTCTGCGGCCCCGGGCTTGCGGGCTCCGGCAGCTTTGCATTAAGCAGCGTTCCTTCCGCGTGACTAGGTGACAACACTGCGACGGTGGCCCTCAATGGACCCTAGGAGGCACCCTCCTCCCCACCCTCCCCACCCCGGGGGCCCCGTCAGCCACCCACACCGGAGGAGCCACCCCTGGAGGAGCCCCTGATTAGCGGCTCACCTGGTTCTCAGAGGAGCCGGCGTCATCCCCCAGCAGCTCGTTGCGAACCTCATCACTGTAGGCGATGCGTGACCTTTTCTACAAGAGAGAGAGAGAGAGAGAGAGAGAGAGAGAGAGAGAGAGAGAGGTTGAAGAGAAGAAGAGAGACGAGAAGAAGACAAAACAAGGGGAGAAAGTATTAGCCTGGGAACATTCATCGTCGTTGGAGGAGGAGGAGGAGGAGGAGGAGGAGAGAGGAGTCATTCCTTAAGCAGGAGAGCCCCCTAATGGAGTACAGCGACACAAGCTCACACTACCAGGCTCCTGTGTGTGTACCTATGAGGGGCAGACACACACACACAGATCTGAGTGGGTGCCCATGCCTTCCATCGTGTGATCTTGCTGGGGCTCTGGTGCCACGGAAAGGGGCTAGCAAAGACCTCCCCTCTGGCCCACTTAAACACACACACCATGAGAGTGTGTGTGTGTGTGTGTGTGTGTGTGTGTGAACAGGGGGGGCATGGGAAGAGGCAGGCCAGGGATACATTATGTGGAAGTATGACTTGTCAGCACTAAATCTTTCCTGGGTCTTGTCACCACTGTCAGGCGCGTGGCGTGGAGCGCTCTGTGATAACGCCGGCGCCCGGGAACCAGACACGGAATAATTCATCAGCCATCGCCAAGACACATCACATTTGGTGACTTCTCTCTCTCTCTCTCTCTCTCTCTCACTCTCTCCCCTTCCCTCTCTCTCTCCCTCCTTTCTTCCTCCGCTCCTTCTTCTCTCCAGATAGGCGAGGAAGGGAGGGAGAGAATGCCATGTCCACAAAAAAATACAAAATAAATAAAAACACAAGATTTCTCAGACACACACACACGCGCGCGCACACACACATTTCACGTGCGCTTCAGAGAGTGTGCCACCTCGGAGTGCGGCGGGGTGGGCTGCCGTCGTAGTGTTTGTTTACAGATGCCCGGAACGAGGAGAAACAGCCTCTCGGCGTGCCCCCTCAACACTAAACACACACACACACACACACACACACACACACACACACACACACACACACACACACACACACACACACACACACACACACACACACACACACACAGGTAGTATCAAACAGGACATCCGGACCCATAACCCAAGGAATATCTTGAGGCATAAGTATTTAATGGGAACCATAAATACGTCTCACATTTAACATCTAATAAAGAGTCAAACTACTTTGCTCTTCTTCAGAACCCATACCCCCTTTTTCCCTCCCATTTACAACCCGCTTGACACATCAGAAAACATCCCAAGACTAAATAGTATGTGCGGCATGTAGCCTGTGGGGGAGTCTTTGCATAAATTGATGATGTAGGGAGTTCTTTAGTGTGGGAGTTTCTGTAAAACAAATTAAATAAACTCCTTATTAAGGCCCGGCCGTGGAATGGATCACCATTAACCCGCTCTGAGCTACTTCACTAAAACCCTTGAAAATGCCTTCACTGTGTTGTAACGGTGAATAGTTCACCTGTGATCAATGCAGAGAGCCCCTGCAGTGTCCCCCTTCAAGAAGGGGCTCCTTGATTGGCTCATTTGAATGCAACATTTGCATGATAAAAGCACTGGAGGACGAGGTCCCCCTTTGATAGTCCCGCCTGCAGCACTTAGAGACGCCGGGGGTGGGGGGGGGGGGGTTGGGAGGAATATGACATCTCTCATTTGGTTTAAGTTGCCTTCTGAGACTGAAATGGAACTCGAATCACCCCCTCAAATACCACCCAGAGTGCTAAAAGCTGGCGGTAGAAAAAGGCCTTTTCTCTCTGTCTCTCGGGCTCCGATGAATTCCTCCTGCTTTTTGTGTGTTGCCGTTGCTCTGTAGACCCCGAGCCAGAGACCTGCGAGCAGGACTCTCTAGACTCTTGACTCCGGGGCTGGGAGGGGGTGAGCTAGTGCACAGCTGTGAGGGCTGTGGGATCCCGGAGGCCCCTGGCCAGAGGTGTTAATTCTATTTCCTGGGTCAGGAAACGCGTTGAGGTCAGGGGCCGCGCGAGAGAAGTACCGTCTGTACCGGCGGGGGCCCGAGGAAAAGCGGGGGTCCGAAGCGTAGCGGGGGCCGGTTCCGTGGCGATCGTGGCCTCTCCCGGCTGGAGCTGAGGCTCGACGGGCTAACGGCAACATAAATCAAAAAATGAAAGAATCCCCTTTGTCTCCCAATAGCGTCTAACTGAACAAATAGATGATACGCTGTACAAAAGACGGTGCTCTGGGACATTCCTGGCCGTGCTTGTAAGGTGCGGGCGGGGATGGAGGCGGGGGGAGTGAAGGGGGGCAGTTTAGGGCCACAACAGAGCAGAGGGGAAAGAGGAGAATATGGAACAGTTTTATCTGAACAAAACACTTTGGAAGCAGTTTATATGCGCGGCGGGGTTTGTCTCAGTTTGTGTCTCGTAGCGATCCCTCGCCTTCCTCTCTCTCTCTCTCTCTCTCTCTCACCCCTTTTGAGTCAGAGGTGGCTCATCTGGTTCACATCAGTGGGGCTCACTGTGCCATTATTTCCGCCCAGTGCAGTAGAGCAGCGACAAGTCATTA
This sequence comes from Trachyrincus murrayi, assembly GCA_900323305.1. Taxonomy (NCBI): domain Eukaryota; kingdom Metazoa; phylum Chordata; class Actinopteri; order Gadiformes; family Macrouridae; genus Trachyrincus; species Trachyrincus murrayi. The sequence continues at coordinate 29,530 of OOFB01007719.1, read as the reverse complement.
AAACCAATTGTGCCATTCGTGCAGTGCACCAGGTATGGGGGCAGGATAGTGTCGTGACTATCTGTGTTCTGACTCCCAGATGAAAGGTGCTAGGTTCGATGCCCCGAGGTCCTCTGCCCGTCTATTGGCATCCTTGAGCAAGATGACCAACCTCCACCTGCTTGTGAATAACCTGTATCTAAAAGCGGCTGCTAAATTTATAATTCAAATAAATAAATGTATACAAGTAAATTGCAGGTAGGCCAAGAGGTTGGACATTAGTGCATTTTTGAGGTGACGGGGTGTCATACGTTATTATTCAGTTTGCAAATCATTATTGCAACACACATCAGTGTGAAGACCTTCGATGCAGTCTTAATCACTGATTCATTAAAACATTTCCACACACACATTGACAACGAGTTTACCACATGTGGTTGCCTGATATGCAGATGAGGTCACGGGAGATTACTGACTTATAATTAAAACAAATCATAATAGAAAAGGTCCTCTTTGAAAGGTCCTCTGTAAACCAAGAGCTAATGATTCATGGCCACAAGCAGACGACCTAGTGTGGCAGGTGGGCGTGAATTAACTAGAACTATACAGCCTTTAGTAAAACAGTTTTTATTTTAGTCATCTGGTGGATCTATGCTTGCAGATTCCTGACTAAATTGTCAAAGCAGAGAGTAAAGACAGTTTGCAAAGTGCAAATTAATAGATAGTAGAGCTGCACAATAACTCACTATAATATTGATAGTTTGCCATTAAACTATACAGGACATGCCCCCCGAAACACAGAAAGTGGCGATATTTCGGAAGTGCCAATGAGCCACAAAGGCCACATAAAACACTTCCTCTGGGCTTTTTGTCATTTCACAGCACAACGCACAGAGGGGCTTCACACTGCTCCAATCCCACGGTGGTCCGCCAGCGATCAAACTATAATAACTACGCTTCGTCGTATCATCCCTACTGAGGTGAGCTCGCTGGAGCACACTGGAAGTTAAGACTCGCCACCGCTGCTGCTTCCAATTATAAACACACACACACACACACACACACACACACACACACACACACACACACACACACACACACACACACACACACACACACAAAACCAACCCATAACTGCCGGGACAATTATCCACCAGATGATAGAACGGAAAAGCGAGGCGAGACCAAAGCAAGAAAGCAGAGGTGGAGGGGTTGGGACGTTTTGGGCATGTGGGGGTGGAGATTGGGGGTAGTGCAGCTACCAGATCCTCAGGGGTATCAAAGACAGAACGTGATCCACCCAACCAGCTACCGAGGCTCAAAATTGATAACAGGCTGCATGCCGGCATTTCCTGTCGTCAAGTGGAAGCTGAAAGAAGACAACTTTGGGACTTGTATCGCACTCATTTTTTATAATGGTATAATGGCCCCACACACACACGCACGCACGCACACACACACACACACACACACACACACACACACACACACACACACACACACACACACACACACACACACAGAGCATCTGCTTGATAGAGGGTTCTGATATTTGATACAGATGCGCACACCACACGGTCGCCTTCTGAAGTCTTTGAAATAGTCAGTCATTACAGAATGGCTGTAACGACCCTGTAAGTACCTCCTCGACGCAGAAATCCACTTGCAAAACACCACTCAGAAATGTATGCATCCGGTTCAGCTCTTTACGTTTTTTTGGAGGGGGAGATGTGTGGATCCAACCACACGTTCATTTTAATGGTGTACCAGACGTTTCCTGTGTTGCTATGGCAGAGGGAGGGGTTCCACGTACCACACACACACACACACACACACACACACACACACACACAGACACGCGACTAACACACTTCTACAGCCCGACTATACAAACACACCAACAGGTAGGCAAGGGAGCGGAGGACAAAGAGAAGGGAGAGAGAGAGAGAAGAAAGACAGGGGATACAATAACTAAACACCCGCCATATTGTGTTTACACTAGCGGCAGGTGTGTGCCTAACTCAACACACAGCTGCTGCAGCTGTGCAACCTTGACTCCACAGGGGAACATCAGCTGGCTGGCGCATCGCACCACGCCTCCACTACCTTTGAGCAGCCCAGGTGCAAATAAAAGACAAAACAAATCGCACGTCATCTGTTTGCACGCTCGAGGCCCGAGTGCCAGACTCGGGCCTCCGAGCTGTAGGCGGTACTGCAAGGTAATGGCGGCTCTTCTTCAGAAAGCACACCACGAGAATCCGACCGCTTACAGTATCGACCGTGAACTCTGCGTCTGATCGACTGCTTGGCACAGAGGAACAGATTCACATAGATTAGGGTTTCTGAAGTCGAGTCCATGGCGCAGGCAAAAACCAAAAATATAAATACTAAATGCTTTGATGAGTAAAATGGAAAATTTTTAAAAAAGTATATAGACAACACATGCAAGTAGACCGGCCTGGACACGAAGCCAAACTCAGCCAGACTAAGGTTATTATGGGGTGACCATGAAAATAAAGTTGTTCTTACTGCAGCCATTGAAAAGCTTTTAGTGACTTATGAGTCAAGTTGAATAGCCTTGGCGCGATGACAGCGATGCTGTGGGGGTTTTACACCATTGGCTTGAAGATCCTGTTTACCAGATTACAGCCGTTTCAGAGTGCCCATTAACCTGAGGTAGCGGCGCGGCTGTAACGACCCCGCTGTGAGGTGTTTAGTAGATAACGCATCGAGCACAGCTGGAGACGGGCTGAGAGAAACACTGCCGTGGAAGGATGCTGTGATTTGGATGGAATGCAACAAGGTGAAATAAAAAGATAAGACATAAAAAGAAGATGGAAAGAGAAACAGGGAGGTTTTAGTGGCCCCGATGTCCACAGTCTACCCCGATGTCCACAGTCTAATGCCTAACCCCTGCACGCTCTTTAATGATGTGCATATAAAACCAAAAAAGTCGTTTTGGATAAAACTGTTTTTTTTATTTTATAATTCTGATAAATTACTAAATGGCAAAGCAGACGGACGCAACAGAACTAAAATGGCCGCTGGGAGTATGGAATGAGGATGTGGTGGATGGGTGAACTAGCCGGTGTAAACCCAACTATACCACACAAAAAGACGGTATGTGTGAGTGGGATATGAAACACTAAAGAGACTACGGCAACGTCCCGGTAGACTGGCCTTTGGACAGGAGAGGACATTCAAGTGCCTGGCTGCTGCTCACACAGTCATAGGCCGAAGTAGCAGTGCCAACGTCAGCACTGTCACTCCACACTTGCACATGGGAGGTCGCATTGAAGTAGTGTTTTTATACAAACCAAACTGGGGTTTATACTTTCGACAGTCTTTCACAATAAAACCGCTGAACGACGCACAGCTTGACGCCCGAGGTCCTCAGACATCCGGTGGCGAGGACATCCACCTCTCTTTATCCCCATCACAGGGGTAAAAAAACTATTTATTTTGCACTGAGGGCAGCCAGAGGGTAGGAGATAAAGCGGGAGACAAGCGTCGGGGTCTGGAATGCGGCTTGTGGGACAGCTGGCAGATGTTTCTGGAACTTGGAGGCCCTTCTGATCCCGAGACGTGATGCAATGACAGGCGGATCACTCGGTGCGATCCGAACATGAAAACCCCTTCGATCTTTATACGATTGGCTGCCTGCGAGGAGTGTTCGAGGAAGGAAAAATCGCATAACCTTTGAACCCACGCATCTCTTCACCAGCTGCGAGTCCCATTTTAGAGGTACTGCAATGGCAACACATGCATGTAGTGGAACCATTTTATATGTAGCCAGCGTGCTCTGCTAAATCCCTCATGGAGGTGCACTGTATTTTTAGCTGTGCAGTCAAAGTCTCATTTTGGGTGTTCCTTCAACACCACTGCCCGAGACTGCATTACTTTGTCTGGCCGACAGAGTGGGTCACGTCTCCCTGTTGGCTGTGCATGCAAAACTATATACCCCCCCCCTTCCCTTCCCTCCACACACACTCCAATCCCTCTCTTTATAGGGCTGTTTAAAGCTGTTGGCAGACGTTCAGCTGGCACAGCCTCTTCCGTGATTAATGGCCCGAGTGTGGGACAGTGAAGTGCTAAACTGTCCTCATGTTAATCAGCCAATTAATGCTGAGCAGAGCAGCAGTACCTCTGCCCTGCTGATAATCAGTCCCTTCGGCTGCGATGGTCGAGCGAAGCCAGGCCTGCAGGGCAGAGGCGGCCGGGGCCCCTGTACTGCCGGGGCCCCTGTACTGCCCACAAAGAGGTAAGAGGGGAAAGCGGAGTAGGAGAGGACAAAGCTGGAGCTCAAATGCTGGGTTTCCTTCACTTAAAAGTGGGGGTTTTAGTGCTGATGGTCTAATTGAACAAAACATAAGTAAGGCTGTTATGTATACAGTTTTCCTTAAGTGGATCTTCGGTACATTCTAGAGATGAACATTGTCCATTCAAGATGTTGTAGACGGTGTGCTGAGCTGCTCTGGTGGAAGAAGTGTCTCATACGTGAATTATGTGTCAGAAACAATCGATACTCTCATCAGTTTTGTAGCGTCATCGGCAGACCACGCTGCCTCCCAACTGTGAAAGAAGTCTTCGGTTACATGGTGGAACTCGCGGCGTGGAGCGTCTGGGATGATTATGACTGCAAATCTCCAGTATTGCCCTAGGAGGAGGTCAGTTGGCAACGGTTACATGTGGTCTTGCTTAGTTTGCATGATATTAATAATATTTCTGTCATCGCTGCTGCCCCGTTATAAATTGTCTGCGGTCATAATATGAATTATGTAGTTTAACCCATGTAAGATGATTTCTGACATTGCTCAAATTCTTAAAAGGAATTGCCAATTTTTTTTACATTAAAGGCTTTGAAAGATTTTAAAACAAAAACTACTTTGGTGTCTACTAGGAGGATGATCTTTAACATTGGTCAGATTCTTCACTGGAATTGTCACACTTTACCTTGAAGACATTGAAAGACTGTAAAAAGAAAAAAAAAGACTAAACTACTTACTTCTAGGAAGGGGTTTGGTGCCTTCTGCCGCAAAACTCAACGAAACACTATGAACCACCCACCAAATAGAGCCAACCTAACCAGGAAACTAAACACTCCTCGCTGGCCGACACGCTCATTTTCACCCCACTGTAAACACATCAATTGCACTAATAGGACAAATTCCTTTCTTCCCCGATTGTTGGCCAGCCATATCTTTTGTCTGATAAAGTTAACATTCTTACTAACCAAGGGCATTTCACTGCCGTTTCCTGGGCCATTCTCTATGTAGCCACACATCGAGGGGGGGGGGGGGGGGGGGGGGGGGGGGGGGGGGGGGGGGGGGGGGGGGGGGGGGGGGGTGGTGTCATGTGAACAGCGAAGGCCTGGCTGCTGTGGTCTATCCTGTGTGTGGTCAAGACACTTGTTTAAAAAGCAAAATATAAACAGCCCCTTTCCGCTGTCATTGGGCATTTGGAAAATAACCCGGCGGTGTGAGTGACATGACATGCCGTTCGCAAAAAGCCTCTCAACAGTTTCGGTGCGGTTGAAAAGGAGTCATGTGCATGACTGTGTGTGTATGTTGGGGAGAATGTGAGTGTTTAGATTATATTCTTCCCCAGCTGCGTCTAACCACAGGCCCTGACTGTGCTGCGTCTGTGTGTGAGTGTGTGTGTATAGAGATGGCGGTGGTAGACGTCCAGAGCTCCCATATAGCCAGCCATTAAAACACGGCACAGGGGTTGAATACGGCAGAGCCCTCTGAATGGGGTCACAGCAGCTATCGGCACCGCTGGTGGGGTTTGTGTCCAAGCCCTAGGCTTTGGTGACCCGCGGCTAAATCCACTCCTTCATTCTGGACAGACTCATCCATCATTTCATCATCGTCCTTCAAATCAGGATCAAGGCGAAAGATGGGGAGAGGTGGGGGGAATAAACCCTGCACACACATACCCCAATTCTTGCAGCTCTGTACTCGACACTGTTTAGTCATTAAAGGTATTTAAGAGGCCGACATCAGAAACACTTTACATAGCGAGTTCACAACACCACCGGGTCAAATCTAAGGGCGGATTGCCATTAATCAAATATGGCGGTGTGAGGATAGGCTAAATTGCAATGTGTGTGGCAAAACGGGCCAGTTATGAACAGTCTGGAGCACACGAGTCTCCCTCTCATTGTCTGTACAGGTTGTACTCATCTTCTACATGCATTCACAAAACAAAAAAACTATTATTCTGTTCGCTGCAGTTATTGCAGAAGAAATATCCAGAAGAATGTTTTTCAATCTTATATTTTTGTCAGTCTTTTGACGTGCAATAGGCCCTTCGACATGCCGAGACACGGGTCACAGAACTGTGCCGGCCCTTTCTTCTGAAAGCAGAGCGCCACTACAACAGTGGAGGCCCGGCGCGGTGTGTACATTCCTCAATCAGGCTAACCTTTCTTCTCCCATGCAGTCTTTGTGCCAGCATGTCATGTAAACTAAACATCTGATAACAGTTACGCAGGGGAGTCATGCAACTCTCCGATGCAAAAGGAGGTCGCCTCTGGGACAATGCTGATGCGGTCATGATGCAATATCAAGTGCGCTGGACCAAATTGGAAATGTGGGATGAACTGAAGACAGTTCGACCACCATAAGCGGTTTCCAGCCACGCGAGGAAACAAAAAACATCAAATTGCTGGCACACTTACTCACTTTATTAGTTGCACAATGGTGAGCGCATGGGGTAGTAAGTTTGCCAAACATAAAAGGACCCAAGCAGAGAGCATAGGAAAGTGATTCAAATTGTGTCCAGGGGGTTTGACCACTTTCGCTAGCTTAGCTGGGAGGGAGGACAGAACACTGTCGCTGTCACCGTCTGTCCTCCTCCATGCTTACCCCGGCCCAACACTGCCCTCCCTCCAACCCCCCCGCTACGCCACCGCCTCCTCCCCTGTCCCCTCAAGCATGAAGGCAGACAGTTAGCTCCTCGACGGGTCTCAGAAGTGAGACGTCAACCCTCTTTCCCCGTGCGCGGCACAGAAATGCTTTCTGTCAGGACATGGCATGGCATGACACACCTTCCGGTGCGTTTGGGCAGGGAAGCGTGAGATAACCACATACATCTGGGGTGAAAGTGCTGGTGGTGGTGGTTGCCAATTATCATATTTTCCTTTTATTCAAATCAATGTTGGCTATTGGAAAATACACCATTTAGGAGGTTCCAACCGACTTACTGCATTTAACATTTTGACAAATGAACAGGCTAAGAGTCTTAATGGTGAAGTCATATATGGTTGAAAGGATGGTGGAGCTTGCCATAGTGTTACATGGTATGAAGAAAAAGAAGCCTAGCCAAAGAGGAAAGCGTGTAAAGAAAGAAACAGACCCGCTGCACTCACTCGCTAACTTAATTGACATCGCCGTTCCTCCAGGCAATACCAAAGGAGGACACTCTGAATGGAGAACAACTAACATTAACACTGTATGCTTGTGGAACTAAAGCTGCTCCTTTCCTACCCATTGTTTTCTGACAGTTGGCGAAAAGGCCAATGGGTACCATCGTGTTTCATGTGGAAACTGTCCACAGATGCTGGGGTTGAAAATGGACGGTGAAAAGGTGGTGGTTACTACCTTCTACTTGAATGAATGAGTCATCTTGGCCACAACTAGAGGCCTTGGAGCTGAGGTTTTGTTTGTATTTGCGTGTGATCAGGGCCGTTGCATTTGGTGGCTGTAAGTAGGAAGATGATGCCAGAGGATGAGCGGATAACTGTTCACTATAGAGTTGGACCGACTTGACGATACAACAGCTCTTTCATCACCTGCCAACATCAAAGATCACGGGATGGGGGGAGAAAAAAAGAGCAAGAAGCTGTGTATGTTAAGCCCCTGTCTTAGTCAGTATGTGAAATACCAAAGGCCTAATAATAGACGTCAAAGCTCACTTAAAACACCAATGACACACCCCTAAAGTGTGATTTGTCCCGGTTGACAGAGGTGACAAGGTATCAAAGAGCAAGCTTGCAGCTGAGCAATTGAAATAAGAATATTTTGTAGAGGGCAAACATTGCATTTCTCTGCTGCAAGCACCAAATAAGCAAAAAGGGAAAAAAAGTGTGGCATTACATTTGTACATTTCAGGTAGAGCTCTACAGTGGTAGTAGGGTTGCAGTCTTTTGAACATTGACACACGCATACATTCTCTACGGCCTGTGATGTGAACAGTAATTAGTGGCTGCCACAAAACAACAACTGTCTGCATGTTATACAGCTGGGGCGACGTAAGACTACGACTTCGACGACCGGCGGTGACTAAAAAGGAAGGACAGCCGCAACCACACCCAAACTAACAGGTAGGTATGGGGGACGTGTGTGTGTGTGTGTGTGTGTGTGTGTGTGTGATTGATGGGTACGCAAGAGGACCAAAAATAGCAAGTCAAGGACTTGGTGAGATCAACAGTAGGTGTTCATAATGAATAACATTAAACATTAGGGCTAGAGGGCGAAGTATATGTTAGAAAAGATGTGGTTAAAACCCACATGACAAAAGCTGTGTCTGGCCACGAATATAATTTAAAAGTTCACAATTGCAGACATGCAGGACACAATTGTATATTCGGAGGCGATGAAATGAAGGATATGCCGTCTCCACAACAGTTATTGACATTCCGAGCAATAGATGCCATTAGGGAGCGATATTAATGTTCCCAGGTGCAAGGTAATAATGTACCGTCTGAAGAGAGGGAATTCAATTCAGCCCTTTGTTCTACTTCCAGGACAAATGGCTGAATTGGTTTGTTATTAAAAAAAAAAGAAAAAGACAATTGAAAAAACGTACCGTGAAACGAAAAGCCATGCGAGGGAAGAGTTGGGAGACTGGAGAAGTTCCAGTTTTAACAAGACGGTCGGACAAAGATATACTACAGTGCTCTTGATACTATGAGAAAACCTATTAGGGTAATATACGGCTTGAAGAGTTTACACACAAGGCAATGTGCCAAGCCTGATGTCAACAACAGATAGATTGATTCTTCTCATTTACAGAGCTACATTTAAAAAATAAATTACCATCTGCCCAACCAAGAAAAAAAAGAAAAGGTCTCTATAAATGGCTTTGTTTCAGGCGACCCGAGCAGTCCTTGTATATCGCACTACTTAGGCTATACCCCGGAGGACATGTTAAAGCGAGATTCAGGCGCCACAAGCAGAAGTCCAGGCTTAGGGACAGGCTTTGGTGCATGCTGGTAGCCATCTTGTTCCCCCCCAACAGCAATGCCGTTGCCCCCCCGAAAGATTCTCGGCTCAAATCAAATTAGCATGCAATGTTAGCTTGCGGGCACTCCATAAACAGGGCTGCTTTTGTTAATTATCCACGCATCCCAGCATTAAATGGAGTGTTCTTGCTAGCCTTTGGCTGCGTTACCTTTCAATAGAGAGGGCAAGCTAGAGATGTGGGGTGTGAAAACAAAACGTCACAAATAAAAGGGAGAGATTCCTTGAAGAAATACATGGCCTACATAGAGACCCCATTCCATTCTGAAACACCACCATCGATCTTGCTAACTTGATAGTGTCCCACTTGTTTGGACTTTCTGGGCCCTTGGGTTCTGAGAGTTAACAGTGGTTTAGGTTTTTGTACCAAGTCAATTGTTAAATTCACTCACTCTTAAGTATCCGTGCATAATTGCAAAAAGGGAAAGCCATTGCGATTATATGCCAAGTCATTATACGACAGTTAATCAATGTATTACCAACCCTAAATTCAGCCCTTTCGAATAACAAACAAAAAACAGTTAAGAGGGAAATGCTAGGGGAAACCACACATTGTTCTAACGTTAATTATATTAATAAAAGCTGGGTTGACTTCTTATTCTTATTGCCAGGTCATCCTTGCTGAAGAGATTTTGAATCTCAGTGTGTTCTACCTGGATAAATAGAGGTTAAATTAATGATAGGCCTATTTCCATCAAGGAAATAGTGCATGCTGGCATGTTTCCGCACATCATCATATCTCAGCAGAAATGCTTTTCTCTGCTACTTTCTCTGAAAGTAGGATTGACTGTTAAGGTTAGTGGGCTATTTATAATACTTGTGGGGAGCAGCAGAGGCATACAGAGAGCACTAATCAACGTGAACATGCTTCTTCAGAAACAGACACGTCATACAGGATAACAACAAACAAAGACGACGTCATCGTCGATCGGCACAACTCTAGGAGTTGCGATGCAAAGTTATGTGTCCTCTTGACACACTGGTTCCACAAAGGTGCCGCCTTCATGCCTCATCCATTTCAGTGAGGAGTAAAGACGCAACAGAATGTGCTCGGTGAAACAGGAAATCAACATGTTACCAATAGCGCAGTTTTATAAATGTGGTACAATTAAATAGAAGTCCTGACCAAAAACTAAAGGGGAACCGTCAAGCTCGGCTATTTTCTGATATAAAAAGAGTACTGTTTCATATGCGTGTTGGGAAACACAATTGTGGTTTGTAACATTGTCAACGGTACTTCTCCATGTTTTTTCACAGAAACTGAGATCAGCAAGTTTTAAGCAGTATATTAAAATAGCGTCTTGGGTCTTTGACAACATCACTTGGACGACATCCTTCTAAAAACAGTAAATGGACACCAGGACACCCCCCGGAGACAGACACTGTTGTTGTGGGCAGTCTGCTCCCCCTCACCCCCTCCTCTCTCAGGTCTCGGCAGCGTCTCTCACTCATCTCCCTTGGCTATGAAGCCTGTAATCACACTGCTTTGTCGAGGCCTGGAGGCAGAGCTGAGGACCTGTAGGGGAGCAGATCCACCTGCACGTCACTCACTTGCATGCTTTACTTCTTCCCCCCACGTTTCCTGTAAACAGGCGGCTGCGTCGAAGGCATGCTATGGAACCTTGCGGGTGGTTTCCATTTGCAACTCCTGACACCGTGGATGACTAAGCATTGTGTAACCCACATTGTGTAACCCACGTTTGACCTTTGTTTCACAATTGTAGCACCTTAAAGTCATCAACTGTATGCTTTATTACCTCTACACACAACCAGACATAGGCATGTTTACTGGTCAAAGCGGACCCTTTTATATCCAAGGGAATTACACTGATAACCATGAAGACATAAGCAATTTTTTTTATACAAGCAGAAGGAGCTTATTTAAATATATTTTTCAGGAGGTCATACAATAGCTGGACGATTTCGACTACGAGAAGAACAACGCAGCAGGAGTTCCAATGTGTACAGTTTGACATGGCACCCTGCGGTGCGACACAAAAAGGATTTAAGGGATATAAAATATTGAACAGCGCTGACTGCTTAAATATTCATTTTAATCCAAATGGCAAATGACAATCACCAAACCATCACACCAGACGATTACACAGATCTTTCCATCCATTCTCCCTGGAGAAAAGACAGCATGGTGGAAACACAGAAACACAAACGTCTAAAGCTGTCCATGGCAAAGGGTCATCTCTGCTCTATTGTTTTAAGAGAGGAGCTGGAAAACAACATCTGAGGAACAGCATCTGTTGCGACAGAAGGATCAAGAGTTTGTTAAATGCGTCCTTTGGTCATGGTTCTAATAAGTTTGATCTTCGCCTCCAAACAAAATACAAAAGCATCTGAAGGAACAACTTGCGATGAAGACAAACCGCTTATAAAGTGGTACTAGCACAGTAATATGATTATTTTGCTTATTTTGATTATTTTATTTTGCTTATTACATTGCTGCACTTACATGGCAGAGGGTGCTCTCGACTGTGCTTTATTAAAGTTTAACTCCTTCTCAAAAGTAAAGGTGTAGCATTGGTGAATGTCATTGAATGTGCAATATACAAAGGAAATCGATAATGAGGTGTAGGCAATTCATTATGTCCATCATTTACATGACAGCTGGAATGACTTTGTTTTTGCCATTCCATGTGAATCAGGTTTTATATATCAGGACATTACTTGCACACAATGTCGTACAATCTTGGAGATTGGTAGTTTAATATTTAACTAGGGCTGGCCCAATACCATTTCACATGATTCGGATACTCGATTCCAAACGAGTGAATGAATATTCTCAAAAACGATAATAATATTTATAAATATGTTTACTGGTTTTCTCTCGCTCTAGCACAGCTGGAGGCAGAAATTAACAAAGTATTGTCATGGACTCGATATTTGCAAACTCGATAATGTAAAATATACATGAAAAAACAACAAAACAAAACTCCTGAATACTGAATTATGACTTGAATGTCAAGGTACAGAACAAATTCCTGAATACTTGAATTATTCGGTTCAGCCATATATTTAACTGTTTAATTTGTTTAGGTCATTAATTCGTCGCTTTGTATTCACCCAGCTTAACCGAGCAGCTGCAATGCTGGTTCTTTGCAAGAAGAAAAGAAAAGTAGGCTATGTGGGGTGCCCTAAACTACAAGAAGAGGAGTCAAATTCCTGAAAATTGTTCTGACAACCTTGAAAGTTTGGGCTCAGGTTGCGCAGACAGCCAAGCCTGGGGGGGATTTTCTCAGTAGGTGGCTAGCGCCTCTTTCATCGTTAATGAAACACTATACCCTGCCTTGTGTGCGTTTAAAACAAAAGAAGGAAAAAAGAGGAAAATATTTCTCCAAGTATATGTTTATACCGAGTCACAGCAGTCAAGGACAACTGTAGTACAATATGAAGTCTATTTTGTGTAATGGTGCATTTATGTTAACCAAGGAAACTATGTATAATCGATTGGTCTTTGATCCGAGCCAAGGCAATCTGAGCAATTTGTGTCATTTTAGAAGAGACTCCACTACATTTGATCAGATCATGCTGAACCGATGAAGCCCACACGTGTGTGAAATATGAAAAGGCTCACACTTTGATGTTCGATTGATGTAGCACTTTCCGTCAAGGGTGTCATTACGTTTTCATAATATTTTATTAGCATAGCTAGAAAATGCGAATGGCCTAAAGTATTACTGCTATTTCACATTTATACCAATATAAGAACTTTATCAGACTTGTTTTGGTGCCCATTCCAACTGGCAGATCACCAATTTAAACATTAACACAATTGGAAAAATCTAATTAAGTGATTGACTCATGTCACCATGAACAAAACTGGCAGTTTGGAAGCAATATGTTCAACAATAAACCTTGAGAAGTCATTGGGATCTCGCAGCTCCTCAAGTTACTGGAGAAGGGTAATACAAATGGTTGGTACCAACGACTATTGCTTTGAAATTGGCATTTTCCTAATTTCTTCGGTTTTGCCGTTCCATTCTTCATTGAAGTCACAAGTTGCAATCGGATATCTTTCTCAAAACAATCAGAGCTTGATTGACACATAGGATCACGGATACATGTGACAGATTAAGACTTTGGAGTCATCTCAACTCCAATGTGAATGGCATTACCCAGAAACCACTCATTTGCATAACTATGGAAAAACTCTGCAGGCATCTTGGCAGAGGCATGTTTCAGCCATCATTTTGGTGATTTTTTGGTCATTTAACCCAAACTGAATAGAACAAGCTTAATAGCCAAAACTATTGAATATAAATGAGGAAATCATAATCATGCATCATGGAAGAATTCTGAGCCGGCATGTATTTCAAATATCATTTCAACCCTTTTCTCCTCTCATGTTCAGTCAAAACCTTGTGCACTGCAAATAACTCGCAGAGGGACACATGAAAAAAGGCAAGAAAGTAAATAATGCATGCCTACACAGGACCTGAGCTAAAGGGGGTACGCTTGGAGTGCTGCGGTGGATGGGCTGGGACGGGATAGGAAGGGGGGGGGGGGGGGGGGGGGGGGGGGGGGGGGGGGGGGGGGGGGGGGGGGGGGGGGGGGGGTTATGCGTGCCAGCCTCAGACAGCTCACAGCAGGAGGCGGCAGACAAAAAGGAGATTCGCCGTCACGGACATGAAAGCAGAAATGACACGAGACGGTGGGGAAAACGAGCCAACTTGTGTTTATCAAAAGAAACACACGTGTCGACACGGTGTGACATACACCATGCTCCCTGTCAAAACAGTGTGGCGATCTTGTTTTGACAGTCAGAAGACCATATCGGGTCTCATTCACACTGGTGGGGGGTGGGCCTCGGGTTACGAGTGTTATAGGTTGCAGCTTGAAACTCTCTTCAGATGCAATTATCCAATTAGTTGAAATTGTGGCCCCAGAGAGGAGGGTGGTGATGGCTGGAACACCCTGGGAGACAGTGACTGCTGTGCACCCAGGGGGGTTTTGGAAGACCAAATCACCTCCAGGACTTTCCCAAATAATAACCTTCAAAGCCGTTGGGTCCGCAGGAACAGAGGGACAAAGACAACGGAAAACACCTGATGATGTCCAATGTCTCACCACTACAACGTTTTTTTCGTCTGTTTACAATGATTGGTAAAGGTACTATTTTCTTCATCCGTAGATATACAAAAACCCTATTTTGGATTATCAAGTTTGAATCTACGGAGCGGCTATTGAACTATTGACTATCTTTCCAATATTTGGAGTTACATCATGGCAAGGTAACTACACAAGCCAAACCTCGACCATTAACCCCTGCTAATCGGTGGCTCAACCCACTAGTACGTTAAACACGTAGCAAATACACCTTGTAGCCAGACAAGTTGGATTCTGATCCTGCAGTCCTATGCTACATGTCATCCCCCCACTTCCATCCTACTGTCCTGTCCATAAAGTCATAAAAATCCCATAAAAGCTTTTTTTGAAACACCTCAACACTAATCTCAGATCCAGCAGTCCTACTATGTTATAGCAAAACTTCTGGGGGGAGATGGCATAGAGCCTGGGCCGGAAACCAAAAACTGCAAGGGATGGAGTTACACCTTGTTTCCTGTTTCGTTGCGGTGATGTTCTACCGAAGACAACTCATTCGCGCGGGTGGATGAAGCTTTCAGAAGGGGATTTTAATAAGTGTATTTCTACAGGAAACCCGACACATCGCTCTGCTATCAAAGCTCACAAAATACTTTACGAGCCTAAAAAGGGTTTGATATGAACAATAAACTGCATTTTGATGGGAATGAAAAACTCCAAATGGCGGTGTGCCCACTTTACGTGACTCTGGGTGCTTATAGCTCTTCCAAATCCGGTAACCACTTTGCTGCATGTGTAGACACTGCCCTGCAGGACAAAGAACAGTCCTGGGGATTTGACAGCCCGGCTAAAGGTCTTGTTGCTACTTCCCAAAGCGAGAGCATTTATCTCCCACCTAAACATATTTTGCCCTACCCCTCGAGGTAATTTGACAGGTGTGTGGTCACATAACTACACACGCCTCTGTCTCTAGATTCTGAACATAGAAGTAAAGGTTGCAGCAATTTACTCCTCATAAAAAGCCCTGATAAGCGTTCTTGTAAGAAAATGGGAAACTCCGACTGCTTATATTTGTTGTTCCAAAAAGTAATCATGCAAACCTTGCATTAAAAACTTCCACAAGTGCAATTTTCTGTCAAGATCTACACACAAGATGCTATGTTCCCATAATAAAATTCTAGTTATGTAATGACAAGTAAAATGCAATGCAGAGGTTTACAGATGGCTTGTACCAAGAACATTTCTAAGAGTAGTTTCACATGACAAGATATTATCGTAAATATAGTCTAGGGAAGCATAAATTTACTAAAAAAGTTTTCTGAAAAGGTTCCCCCATTTGACTGCAATGTTAGTCAAAGTTTGCCTAGTAAATCTGAACTCAAAATGTACAGGAGTCCACAAAGATTTGATCTGTACAATTGAAACTGTTAGGTTGAGGGAAAAAAAACGGTTAAGAGAGGAACACCCCAAGCCATAGGAAGTGTTCCCGAGTAGGATCTTCCCCTTGCTTTGATTAGTTTGTACAGCTGTTTGATTAGTCTCGTAGTAAAAAGCCCCTTCACTTTGATCACTTTAAAACAGCGATTCTGCGGTAATGCTCCCCCACCCCCCAGATGAAAGGGTGGACACAGATGAAGGGGGGAAGAGGAAAAGCTGGAACCGGATCTAAAAGGTGTTCTTCACCTCAACTTCCTACTTCATCCTTGAGGTATTATGAAAAGAAAGAAAAAAAACTGCAGATCACCCAGCAGTGTTGAGGTCAATAACACACAGGCGAGGGCTTGTCTCTGGTGAGGAGACAAAGGAAGTGACAGATGATCATAGCGTGTCGCCATGGCGGCAGTACAACAGGTGATTATGCGTCACACACATCACCACCGCCCCCCCCCTAAGTTGGTGTTGTTGTTTTCGTTGTTGTTAAATAAAAGATGGGGATTGTTATGTGCAATTGCAACAGTAGTGCATTATGTTTAGACAGCCTCAAGATGGCATTTCAAAGTCTTCAGTTTTTTTCATGGTCTCAGTTTGAATCCATGCCTGTCTGGAGGAGGAGGAGAGGAAACATGAAGCTATATTGTATCTTAGACCCAGGCTGAGGGAGAAAATACTGACTGACAGAGCTTTACATTCTGCCATGCACACAAATAAAGACTCAAGGTAGAAGGAGCAGATGCCAGCTCTCGGGTGCTCGTCAGGTATGAAGTCACCGGGGGTTGTTAAGGTCTGGGCTCGCAGGTGACCAGGTATTATGACGTCATAGCTCAAAAGATATTTACACACCTGTTCTAGTACAAAGTGAAGGTACACAGAGGAGAAACAGTATCACCCTTACGCTAACAAGACGAGACAATGCTAACGCAGGAGACAAATTGATACACTATACACGATTCAAACACAGCCATTAGAAGGAAGAAAAAGAGAAAAAAAAGGAAGCTCTACAAACATTTGCACATTCATGTCCACTTAAAAGTGACACACGACGGGGAAATGACTAACTTACTGATTGTATGGTTGAGGCCAACAACAGGGATGACTGTTGGGATAAATTGAATGTTTGGTTGACCTCGTTGAGCACCGCCGTTTCAGTTGTTAGCAAGGGGGGCGGTGCTCGAACCAGAGGCCGATGAGGGCATGCCGCAGTGGGGCTTCTTCTCCGTCCCCCGGGGAAGGAACCTGCAGTGTAATCAGGTCTCTCTTGGCAAATTACAGGCCGCGCACGCCGCTAAGTGAAGTTCAATCCAGGGACCGAGGGAGAGGTCACCCATTAAAACTAATATTCTTAAGTCACTGAGTGCATTCCTGTGCACAGCGTCAACGCCGGGTAACAACGGCGGCCCTCATCATTACAGGCATTTTAAGTGTCCAGACTTTAAGACTCAAAAGGACACCTTTATATTTAAGACAATAAACGTTTCCAGGCAGGGACATAATAACAGCTTTACTGTCTTCTCTTGATGCATTTTTGAGATGCCAGGTAAAGGAGGAATGCAAGGTAGGTCAAACAAAGGGCTTTGCTGGCTCCTGCATTATTGTCTAGGTCTACACAGAGTGACATAACTATGTGGGCATGTCTGTAGTCCAATAACATACAGTAGCGACCTTATACAGAGGAGAACTAATACACATTCCCATTTGGCATTAACAAATGCCGCATATAATAAGAATGTGTATTTTATGCTCTTATCTTATGGACCTTAATTTCCTCTCATTACATACACACAGATGCATAGCAGCCCCTACAATTACTACATTGTTCTGTAACCTGAAAGTTGATTGAAATATATTCAAATATTCATTAGATATTTCAACTATTTTCAATGTCGTTGATAGGGGTGGAATTTAAATAAAGTCCATAACACTGTCCAGGGTCATCTGTGAAGTAATGGTAAAAACAAAAAACCTTAAACTGTACCTTGCAACCGATGTTCATAACGTATTATAGAAGACTAGTGTAATTAAATAGTACAAACGTCCTTGTGGAGAAGATATTAATCAAAAAGTCTGATTGATGTGGTGCATAAAACAACTAAATCTATTAAGTCAAATAACAAAAAGTGAGCCAAAAATGGATATAGGACAGACACATAGCAACAAAGAAATGTACTACAGAAACAATGTTTCCATTTAAGCTGCTACTCCGTTTCCAAACGTTAACCAAGACAGTAAATCAATATTGCAAAAATGTTTTAAACACATTAGATACATTAGAATAGATGATTAGCAACAACAACAGCGACTGTAGCAGATATATGATGAACATGATTGTATTATTGACACAATTATTGCAATTATTTTGCCTTGAAGCAATCAGACCTTTATTACATTTCACTGGAACCTCTTCTGGGAACGCATAGATTTTGTTGGTGGCGCAACACAAGCAATGTGTTGCCACCTAGATAATTATATTATAGAACTCATAACTTTTACCACTCGCAAATGCACTCAAGGCATTACATAACAACCAATAACAGAGCATGTCGTACCTCATTATGACTGAGTAGGCCCTACTCGTTTCACTGATATACACACACAATTCATCATGGAAGAAGTGACAGCATCCTTCAGCCCATCAAAAAATGGCACTAAGCATAGTGTTGTATAAATTATGTGATTCAATAAGAAATTACTGCTCTGGCCTGGCCGGCTCATAGCCATTCATCGACCAAAGCTAATTTCCACTTCACAGTTTTCCAAATAATATTCAGCATAAAAAAAAACGACTGCTGCTAATTGTTACAAATGTAGATGCTGGACCACTTCTGATTACCAAACAATTCTTTGCATTCCCAATCCAATTCCATATCTTGTACACGTCATCTGAGATTGACCAATCATGCACAACAGAAATATTATGGAACAATCCATTTAATAGTATTAACTAATGACATGATACAGTACAACTGGTGTGCAAATGAATGGGGAACCATAAGGAGTCAGATTCAATGCATGAATCCACATACATGCACTGTGATAAGAGTCGGGGAGGTAACTGACCTGATTGATTGAGTTGGCGGCACAGGAGGCTAGCCCTGTTCCCAGACAAGACAGGAAGAACATCCCCGGGTCAAAGGGTACAGGTGCCATTGCATATCCAGCTGCGGCCGTCATCACCACCAGGGCTGAAACCATGTAGAATGTGGATTAAAACGATGCATGGCAACAAAAACACATTGAACTTTATACAAGCCCATCTCTGAATGGAACACTATTTGTTACTATAGGTTATGATGTGTAATTTGTAAGTAGATTAGTTCACACACTATAGTCTAATGCAGGCAACTCGTCGTTTGTATGCATTACACAAAGCAAGTCAATGTCAGTATAGCACTGGGGGATAGGACAGTCTAGAGCAGGGGTCCTCAAACCCCGGACTCCGGTCCGGATCCGGACCGAACCACAACTGTCTCCGGACTCTGAGCAAATTATACTTTTCATGTATTTTCTGCGAGACATCGCTGCGACGCAACGCGTCAAAATTCTCCGTACGTAAATGTAAATCTCCGCCTCCTCCACTGCAAGCAACAATTGAATTTATAGCTGTGAATCTGCGCTGTAAGCTGGGTTTTCTGCAAAGAATGCAACGAAAAGTAAATTGCGAACAGACCCGCCCCCCCCCCGTTTATCGTTTAGCCCTACTTCGGATAAAAGCGTCTGTAGTACTGTACCTGTTAGTCTGCTTTTGGCTAGCCTGGCATAGACACCCGGTAGCTCTGCCACGTCGACCTTGAGCTCCTTCCACTGTCTGTCCAGACGGGCCTCCTTGGCCTCATCTGTCTCCTTGTGCAAATGTGGCGTCTCCTCCAATGTCTCGACCTCAGCCTCCGTCTGCAGTACGGTCATTTCAGCCGAGGGCGGTGCATTGGATATTATGGGCGGTGCCGCTTCCCCACTGGTGACATTATCTGGCCGGGGTACAATGTCTGCTGCGTGCAAGGGATCGATAGCCGGTACGTGCTGCACCCGCCGGACCACGCCGTCTTCCCTCTCGTCCACCACGGGGAGAGCAGGCGTCCGTTTAGGGACGGCTCGCTGATGGAGCTCGCTGTTGCCCTTTGTAACATACTGAAAAATAAAAAAATGAACACAGGGGGAGCCAATTCCTATTTGTCCAATAAGATGTGTTTAATGTTCACGTATTTATATTTATATATATATATATATACATACACACACATTTATTAGCAATTCATATTTTCAAACAGTTTTTTAATGTTACGTCGTAATGGTTAAGTATAAAAATAGCTCAAGTGTCTAAAGTCAGCGCCCCACAAACAATGCTGAGAACGATAAACAAAAATTGTCTGACTTACTGTTTAACAAAAAAGGCAAGATTTTGATGCAAAACAATCTGCAAAGATGAGCAATCCTTGCATATGACGTTTCGACAGTTAAGAAACATTTCCAGATGTTTGCACATCTGACAACAACATACCTGACGTTTGAGGAAATGGAGCTGCTGGTAGGTTATCCAACTCGAGGGCTCTTTCCTATACAGATGAAGAAGGCTGCGAGCTGTCTGATTACTGATGGAAGCACTTCCTAACAACTTCTGGCTCACACTTGCACCAACCAGACCTAGAATTAGAGAACACTGTGTTATTGTCACCATGTAAACATCTCTCTGGGACGCATATTCAAATATCACGTCAGAAATATCGCGATATTGTATGTTATTAAAGCACACAATTAACACCAACCATGACAATTAGGCAATGCTTCATTTGCAATGCTGTGCGTGTCCTGTTTACTAGCACTGTGTTAATCACAACCTCGTGATTTGTACGTGCAATGGTTAGTTTAACGCTATTAAATAAGTCGACAGTTACATCGCGGATAGTACCATAAAAGTTTTGTAACGGAATCGGAATAGCACGGTCAAATAAGGTCAACACTAGCCCAGATATGCCACCTTATAGACGATGGAGCTGTTAATGTATGCTACCGTGGCTAGCCAAGGTTTTAGCTTTGAGGGCTAAATTTAGCAAGCGATCATTAGAATACCCGTTCACGTGCAACACAGGAACAACAATCCGCAAATATATTGTATTTATTCACCTGACAGTCTGGTACATGGTGTTTTAAACATGTTCACAAATCATAGAGCCGGTACTCGTTTTGTCCTCTTCACATGCAGTAAGCCGCCATTGTGACCTCCTGAGGAGAATCACTTCCGCTGTCAAAACGTTACGCAATGCGCAGCAACGTGCGCGTGTTGCATTTACAACCTGAACTCTTGAACCTACATACCAAATATTTGTATGTTGTATAATATAAACACATTTCCATTTCCATTTTAAATGATCATAACAATATTACATCTATTCTAAAACAATTTTTTTAAATAAAAATTAAAATAAAATATATATATATTTAGATCAGCATTTTCAATATTTTAATTATAAAAATTACATTCAAAATAGTTGAGTACTGTATGTATTAGCCGATACAAATATTTTTGTAGAACTTAAATGTAATACAAAATAAGTACCCTACTGTATATAAACCCACAACCATTCAGTTGTGCATGCTGTGATGTTACGATTTATACTGCAACTTGATTTATAGTTTGAGTATATGATAGTATATGACATCTAGTTTTCTACCATGAAACTATATATATATGGAGAGAGAGAGAGAGAGAGAGAAAGAGAGAGAGAGAGAGAGAGAGAAGGGGGGAAGAGAGAGGGGGGGGAGAGAGAGCGAGAGATAGACGAGCAGATGGGAAATACCCTGGAATTTCATTTTGTGGGAGCTCAGCTCGCCAGATGAACACTGTCATTGACCAATAAATCTGAGATGGGGTTTGTTTGAATCTCAATTGACTCCTAATTCAATGTCTGGCCTTTTGCCCCCTGCCCTTCTGTGTCCCTTACCTGGCTCTGCCTCTGGCCCTGTTATTTATGTGTGTGATCATGGCAATGGACCAGACAGCCTAGCCTGTGGGACGGTGAGGAATGAATTGCTTTAATGTGTGCACTAGCATCTCACTTCTTGCAGAGAAGGAAACGATTAGAATGAATGAATGCTATTTTCTTGTGATATTTAAATCATCTTACAAGGCTAAAGGTGCTCACACACTGCCACAACAAATGCCAACAAGCACCAACACCGGGCCAGTGTGCCATACCTGTTGGTTTGGTTTTTGTTATTATTATTATATACACATAAGTAATAATATATACATGTTATGATATCTTTACAACAACATATTGAATTGCTTTTATTTTGGGAAATCAATACTTCTAATTCTCATAACTATGAATTATAATTCATAATAATTCATAATAATATACAAACTAAAACTATGGCCTTTTCAAGAGGCAATTTCATAATTCAAATGCATTTCTTCATTTCTCTGAATATGTACTCAGTTTCTGCACCAAATAAGATCTGAACCACCATGATGAAGATCTTCATAATCCCCCATTGCCGAAAACAAAAAAACAAAGAAAGTCCTGCGTGATCCTGACTGTGTGTCCTCATTCTCCTGATTCATCTCCTTCATTCCAGCCTCCAGCCAGCCTCTCACTCCGCAGGCAAGATTACATCACGTAATCTTCCTCACGCCATCAAGATGCAGTCTTGATGAATGCCAACAATACACACAGAGGCCATTTCGGAGCCAGCACAGGATCACCTTTATTACAGGAGAAAACCATTATGTGCTGTTCTACAAGATTTCATTACACACTGACCCGTTTACCCTTTTTGCTATCAATCCTTAACCGCAGCTTTATCCTTAATTATATTCCCTGAACACAGTTTTAGAATAGTTGATATTTCTTATTTTGCTGTATTACATTGTACATGCAGAGTTTCTTGTTCTTGAGGATAAGGTCAAAGCTGCTAACCCTATCTAGGGGTGCACGATATTTTTCAGTGAACCGAGATTTTCACTGAAGCGATCTGTTGAATCCGTCTTCTCCGGATGAATGACTGGCATAACAGAATGTCAGGGCCTTTCACATTAACACACAGACTCATGCACGTGTGTGTGTGCACGTGCGCGCTGCCCCTCCTCTGCCGAGCTGCGAAGGAATAATATTTGTTTACAGCATTATTAAGGGAGGAATAGTTCATCATCTGCCAATGAATGGGACTTTGACTAACCCCAAGTGAAATGGGTTCATCTCTCTGCTCGTATCCTGGCCTCACTATATATTGCCACTCAACTACTGTGGTTTTAACTCCCAGGAATTTAACATGCATCAAATGCATAAAATGTGCATAACAAGTAACACATGTGTATTACGTGTGATTGATATGTTAAAGATTGCGATATTATTTTCTTATTTAATTTATTGATATGCTATTTTTGTTCTATTTTTTGTAAAGGATGGTATTATTCTGCTAATGCTACGTCTGCCTTTTCGGATTTGTGTTGGAATTCCAGTTTCTTTGCGTGAGTCCTATCTCATGCTTCAGCGAGTAAAAGGCTAAAATCCAGGAACATTTTGCAGGCCGCAAACCCAGACATACTTTCACTTCCTTCTATCCATAAGGTAGACAACA
This sequence comes from Trachyrincus murrayi, assembly GCA_900323305.1. NCBI lineage: Eukaryota > Metazoa > Chordata > Actinopteri > Gadiformes > Macrouridae > Trachyrincus > Trachyrincus murrayi. The sequence goes on along the minus strand of OOFB01007719.1, from coordinate 6,239 downwards.
AGGAGAAACCTAAAGAACAGATGGACAGAATGGAGTTGAATGACCTGGGCCACAATGGGAGGAGTTACTGAAGTCTGTTCCAAATGAGGCCCTTTACAACAATTCCATCTTTGGTGGTCCTCCCAATGTGAGGGTCTTTTATCACACGTTTTTCACTGCATCTTGAAAAGTAAAAAAAAAAAAGACTGTAAACATCATCTCTGGGGGACACTCAAGGACACCGAAGAAGCCAGTGCATGTGTTGTTCTTGTTGTTGTTGGTGTTGTTGTTGCATATAGCTTCCAAGAGTCACAAACACTTTTCAGCAGAATAATCTTTAAATAATGGTTTAACATGTATGGATAATAATATAACAGCATGGATAATATTTGGCCTATTCATAATAATATGAAAAATATTCTAAGGACAACGTCCTTACTGTGTTTTGTATATGGGTTTCTCCAGTAAACAGGGTTTGAATACAAATAAAACCCAGAGACACTCAATTCAGCCTTAGCACACACACACACACACACACACACACACACACACACACACACACACACACACACACACACACACACACACACACACACACACACACACACACACACACACACACACACACACACACACACACACACACACACACACACACACACACACACACACACACACACACACACACACCCCCCACACACACCCCACACACACACCACCCACACACACCCCCCACACACACCACCCACACCCACACCACACACACCCCACACACACACACCCCACACACACCACACACACACCAAACACACACCACACACACACTACACACACACCAAACACACACCACACACACACACACACACACACACACACACACACACAAGCACACACACCAAACATACAAGCGCACACACCAAACATACAAGCGCACACACACCACACACACACACA
>OOFB01007709.1:0-10000 GCA_900323305.1 Trachyrincus murrayi | reverse complement strand
AACACAGATTCTAAAAACCTATATAGCACTAACGTCACCGGAGGACGCAGACGAAGACCTATTTCTCCCGTCCGGTAAAGTGAACCGAAGGCAGGGCGTGCAGCTAAGAATACACATGGGGTGGGGGTGTACAGCAGACAGCTCCTGAGCTATACTGAGTTGGAGAAGTAGGTCAGAGAGTGTAGGAAAGAGTTGGAAACAGATGCTACAGACTAGGGGAACCCATGGGCCTGGACCCACACAGATTTCTCCATATTTCTCCAACTCCCAAGTAGGCTGAGGAGGGAGAGAATATTAATGTAGAACGTTTTGGTGCTGTTCAAAGTATACAATTTGTCTTTTTTGCTAAAGCAAATGAATCCCAAACTATATTTGGGGTGGGTTTTGGAGCAATAGTCTGTATTTGTCATTCTACAATGGGACCGTTTTCGAAAGGAAACCAATAACACATCACTATCCATATCTTGTTTGACTATTTAGTCTTTTTTTTTTAGCAGACGCTTTCGTCAAAGCACCTTGCGGTTGGCCTTATCGTGGGCTACATCTGACTAAGACCGTTTAAAAAACGAAACATCCTGAAAAACCAAGCGTGTGTCAGATACAGTCTCAGACAGTCTCAGACCTTCCCTCCGCCCCCGCCCCGGCTGAAGGTTACAGGTAGCGCAAGGACATGAAGAACCAGGGCAACAGCAGCAGCAGGACCAGCAGTACAGTAGTGGAGGGCAGGCAGCAAGAGGGCCGCGTCATCACGCTCAACGCCTCCAGCACGGAGGCCGGGCAAATCCAGCTCCCGCACGCAACTCCTCCACCTCCTGCCCAACCATCCAGCTGCTCTGACTCCGGGGCGAAGAGGCACCCAAGGGGCGCCTGCGGTGCAGCGTGGGGGTCGGCCAGCTGAACGTCAGCGAGCAGGGGGGCGGAGGAGTAGGAGGAGCAGGCCCCAGGTGCCGGGGCCTCGCTGCCGTTACCGTCACACGCCTCCTCCAGCATCATCTGGACGAAGTCCCGGCAGGACAGCGGCGTGTTCTGCCTGCAGAATGGGCATTGCACGCGGCTGGGATCGCGGGCGCGCCTGAGGATGCGCGAGAGGCAGTGGTGGCAGAGCGCGTGGTCGCAGTGCAGCAGGACCACGCGGCGGTCCCCGCTCGCGCCAAACCGCTCGTTACAGATGGGGCATTCGTCACGACGGTCGTCCTCGCTGCACTGGTGAGGTCGGTCGGCCCCATCTGTCGCCGTTCGCCCGCTGACCGGGTCCTGATTCTGCGCCTGTTGGTCGGGCTCGTGGATGCTGCTGCTCTCTCCCACACCTGGCAGGTAATGTTCCTTCTTCTCCTCCTCGAGGGAGACAGAAACCGTCCCAGGAAGAACCGTGTTATTGGCCTGATCCATGTTCGATTAAAAATAAAAAGAGTCAAACAAAAAAAAGTCTAAGTATGTTTCAAGTTCAAAATAGGAAAGGAAATACTCAAATCAGTCCCCGGTCCTGCGAGTGAAGTTCATGTTTCCACAAGAGAACGTATGTCATTGAATTCCCACACGGAACAAAGCTCAACGAGAGTCAGAGAGAGAGAGAGCTCAATGTTGATGTAACGCTGAAACACAGGTAGGCACAGCTCTACAGCCATATCAGTGTTAATAACTCACTATCGGCCTGGTTTCAGATAAGGACACTGAGATAAGGACTGAACTGCAAAACGACACACACACACGCACACGCACACGCACACACGCACACGCACACGGCCCTAGCAGAGGAATGAACATATAACCACTCCACTCAATTTAACATGTTGAGCCATCCAGAGAAATGCACATGACAGGCACGTCGTACTACAGTAGATTAAGTATTGTATTTTATTGCAGTAGCATCAAATGAAAGAAATCCTTAGAAAAATAATATCATTTTGTGAGATACAGAAGAGTCTTGACATGCTAGTAGTAGTCTGTTGTGCTTGTCCAACTGCTGGTTTATTCATTTGGTGAATTTAGATGGCAAACAGATTCAACAGCGACGTCGTGGGACTTGACGTAATGCCCTTCAATGTCACAAAGTCAGTCTTATCAACAAGTAAATTCAGCCCTGCCTCATAACAAAACAATCACACAATTCCAGTACGTCCAGTAACAATAAGTAACAAGTAATCCTATTATAAAAGAAATAACTCTGGCAAATCATTGGCAGAGTTGTATACCCTGCCCCAAAGAAACAATGACGATAAGTATTAAATATGGCGGTACATCATTTACCAATTTGATAAATTAAAGAATTAAGCAAAATAAAGCAAGGCTCAAAACCTATAAAAAATTTTTTGGAAAAATCAGAAGAAAATTGTTTCTTGCTTATTAGGTAACCGGATACCAACCAAAACAAATCCTACATTGTAAAAAGTAAATGAACAAAAAAAGCATGAAATGAATGAATGAATGAAATGAATTGGCCCACTCAAATGAATCTCCCATACCGCTATCTTCTTATATCCTGTTTCATCCTATCCTGGACATAGAGTAACATTATTAAAACGCTGTGGAGTCCTATGTTAAAAGAACTGGCAACGAATCAGTTCAGTCGCAAAAACTCTCATGAACGAATCTCAGTTTTAAGACGGAATAACTATTAACCAATTGTTACTCCACCTTAAATACCCCAAAGGTAAATTAAGTGCAGCTGCCAGTTCCCAGTATTCGGCACGTCGCCATGTTTGATTAATCATTAATGACCTGGCTTGTCCAGTTCAGTCACACAAACATATTTTCTTAACGCACGATTCAATCCTTTTGATTGAGCGATGCTGTGATGTATCGGCTATTAAACTTGAAGAGATACTTTTGATATTTGACCTACAGTATTCCCTACCATAGATGGCCACTGTTTTCCACAGCACTGAACTAAAGCTACCGGAGAAGTTTGACGAACGTTCCCAAGTGTTCCTGAAACATGCAGTTGAAAGCCTCATGCTCAAGGTTCTCATCATACCGATGCTGGGGATGCTGCACAACGTGTACACAATAGCAGCTACATTCAACACGGCGCGTCTGTTGCTGTTACAATCATCCGGTAAACGCCAGGCATTTGTGGTGTGCATTGGTTAGTATTGCTTTGCGAGCTCATCCTTCACATGTGTGAGCAGAGTTCACTGCCGGGTCGGATCACGCTGGGACGCTCCACCTGATGGATCTGCCCGAGGAGGTCAAAGGTGAAGGTGTCAGGCACTTGTGTACGAAAGGCTGGACGTTTGATTCAAAACTAACTAAAAAGGAGGTTTTACGTTTTTTTATTTTAAATCGCTTGGTGTGAGCAACATTCCCGATTTTCGCCAATAACCAATCGTTGCACATCGTCATTAAAAACCGGAGCAGCTGGAGTCTTTTTGACACCCCTGAGCCGAGGAGGACCTTAGGTGCAGTAGTCGGTTCTCCCCCACCCTCCAGTGCTTCATCAGGTTCTCAAGGTCTTACTTTAAGACCAGTTCTCCCCCTCCCCCCCCCCATCAGTTCCTGTGTTTTGGGGGAGAGGGTTCAGAAGTCCAGCGTGTCCTGCTGGTAGGCCAGCCTGGGGCTGCCGGGGCTGTAGAACTGGCTGAACCAGCGCCTGTGTTTCTGGATGGCCGAGTCCTCCTTCACCAGAAGAGGCTTGGAGATGTACTTCTTGTTGTTCCAGATCATCACGTCCCGCTCGAACTGCGGAGGAGGAGGTGGAGGAGGTGGAGGTCAACAGGGGAGAATATTGGACACATTGGATTTCCAATTTGTAATAATTTCCAAAAAAATGTATACAATTTTCGTATTCACATTTTATGCGCAATATCCCAGGATTTCAGCGAGGATATTGCAGTCCATATATTTTCACAAATATGTATATGTTATGTACACTCTTCTGTATATATATGCATATTATTTCTGTACTCCATATTTGTATTTTTTGTGTTCATATTTTTATCGTTTTTATCTTTCAGTCTCTACTTTCGTACGCGAGGAACATAAACTGTACCGACGTGCTCTGAATCAATCATAAAGCACTCTGGATGGATGTCCACACAGCGGTCAGAGGTTAAAGGTCAGAGGTTAAAGGCTCCACTGCACCTGTATGCACTCGCCCCTCAGGATGAACTTGGGGACCAGCGGGGGGACGTTGGCCTGGTAGAAGATGGCGTGGGAGACGCACTGCAGGAGAGGCTCCAGGGGGGTCACACACTGCACGATCAACCCCTTGCCCAGGAACCTGTGCTCGAAGAACAGGAACACCACGCCGGGGCCCACCTGGGACACGAGAACACCGCATAAAACGAGAGGTCAACAACACGAAGCGTAGGGCGGACCTGAAGGTTCCTCCTCCAGGTGATGAGGAGGAGGAGGACTTCCTCCAACTGCACCAGGTCGAGGAGATGGTTGACATGTTTGACGTCACCTGGTTGAAATCTGCTATGACGACTAGAAAAGCTCTGTTTGGACGCTAAGTTAGTCTAAATTTGATTTGGGTTGTACTTTTTTAAGGACTTATCAGTTGGCATATCCGTTGAGATATGCCAGTGTTGAATGAACTGCGGGACATTGGTGAGTCGTTGGGGGTTTTTAACAAGATGTATGACCTACATCTGAAATCACTGTTAGACTTTTTGGATAAAGGTATCTGCTATCTGACGTAAATAGCAGTACCTGTCTCGCCACAACGTCGATGTCCATGATAGGCCAGTGACGCCCGAACACGGTCAGCGAGTGTTTCACCAGCATCCTGGAGCAATGACTGTTAGGGTGTGACTCTGGTTCCCACTGGACCTGGAACACACACACACACACACACACACACACACACACACACACACACACACACACACACACACACACACACACACAATTAGAGAATATCAAGTTCAACTGCAAAAGCCAAATTTAGAAGGCAGACAGTTTCTCCGTCTATCGAAGGAAAATAAAACTGGGCTGCGCCAACACAATGATTTTGGATCTGGCAGGTAGGGATAAAGTATGGGACACACTGCCCCCTTGTGGCAGAGCATGGAAACACTACTCTCCACACAACTCTTGTCACAAAAAAGCTTTGTCCCGTGTTTGCAAACACCATAAACATATGTGCAAGATGACTACGCAGTAAAGAAATTACACATCTATATAAATCAAAGATTTGTAATAGGAAAAAAGTGTGATTTACGGTTGCTTTTACTTTTAATAAGTCTAATTTCTGAATGTCACACAGGTAAATGCATTATTAGCTAATCTAAACTAGCACATCACAAGATAACCTTTTCAAAGCATAACATTGCTAACCAAAGGCCAAGGAACTCGCCAGAATTACGACAATTACATTCATTGTATTTGTCGGTTCTGTGCAAACAAAGTGGTTTGATTCTAAAAAAGGACTGAATTAACTGCTAACTGACAGGATGTGTATCCATAAAATACATCAACACTTTTTATTATGTTGTTATGTTGTCAAATTCAACTGTCCTGTTGCTAACTGTCCTGTTAACAGAATTGTTTCATTTTTTTGTTATTCTGTATTCCCTCATTCATTTGACGAAAGACGTGACCAGAAGTCAGTTTCAGAAGTCAGTTTTAACCAGTTGTACCTTCCAGTCGTGTCGTATGAACTCCCAGGTCTTGCTGTTGGTGTACCTCAGGTCCACCCCGCTCATGATACCTGGGGTGTGCAGGTGGGCCAGGTGGGCAATGTCCGCAGCGTTCTCCGGGATCTCCTGCACGGAAAGGTCACGCGGGCGAAAAGGTCACGCAGGGTCGCAGTAACGTCGCCTTGGTGACTAAATGAAATGCGTTCACACAGCAGACCACTCAAAGCAAGTAACAATAATGATGATGATGCTGATGATGATGATGATGATGATGATAATGTACATACATAGGCAGGTATCACATTTTAAACACATTAAAAGGACAATCCTTAAAAAGACAATAAAAGACATGAATTTAAAAGACAAATATAGCACATACTGTATACACATACTAACACCTACCTCTATGTGGGCATTAATGAAATGTTCGGTTCTGCCACGGTAGGCCCAGTCCCCTCGGGTTATCTCCTGCTGTTCTGGAACGTTCCACGTGGGCTCCAGTTTGTCACAGTGGAACCAGACCAGGATCTGACCGTTGACGTCACAGCTGGGCCAGCGCCGCACCTTGGCGAACTCCGGCACTGGTGGGACCAAACCGGCGAGACAAACGCCATCAACATTTGAATCAGGAAAGTGAATGAAAAAAACCTGAAAGCATTTTTTTTTGGGGGGGGGGGGGTTTGGTTCTACTTTAAATACTAAAAACACAGGTGATTCAAATGCTTCATTACCACACGTGGAAAACAGATGAATTACCCAAACTGAAAGGTAGAACAACACCGCCCCCTAGTGGCCGAAGCATATCATTAGACGTTGTTCAGTGCGGTTACATCTCCAGCCTGCCGTTACCTGTCGCCGCATAAGGAATCTTCACACACTTGCCGTCCTCGCCGCGAAAGTGCCACCCGTGGAACGGACACTCGATGCACCCGCCCACCACGCGACCTCCGACCGCCAGATTGGCACCCAGGTGCGGGCAGTAGGCGTCGACCACGTAGGCCTTCCCGTTGTCCCCTCGGAACACCGCCACCTGTTCACCTGGTCACATGTTTAGATTACATTTGTTTTTGTTTTGTTTTGTGTTCAAGGGTCTTCGTGGACACCGGGGTTTCGAACCCAGGAGCTTTTTAGCTGGGCATCGAAAACCCTCACCGCTAGACTACGCTGCCCCCCCCCCCACATGTGGGTCATAAGAATAGTGAATAGCGTGTACTCTGTTCAGTTCACTTTCCAATATTTATTGCAGGTTCCGCAGCCTCAGCTGCTTTGCTTGGGATGAGAGTGTCCATCACATGACTTTATGTAAATGTCTTTCACTATGCCTTATCAGCCATGGCGAAATCCTGTTAAAGTTAAAGACGTTATTCTATGTAAATCGTCTACTATGCTCTCTACTATGATCTAAATAGCATTTGATTCATCTGTATTAAATAAAAAACGATACGAATGGATGAATATGAAAATGATTCACGTTGTAATACTCACACTCACACGTCAATATTTCCATTAAACTTTCGTATTAGGTTAGAGGTGGTTAAGGTTTAGGTATTAGGTTACAGAATATTAAGTTGAAGTGTTAGAGATAAGTTAAGTTGATTGACATAAGTTAAGGGTTGAGTTAAGTGTGTTGTTAAGGTCAGAGTAAGGAACTGGGGGGGAAGCAAAGCATCATGGGAATAGTCGTACCAGAAGAGTAAATCTATGTCCGAGAGAATAGATAGGCATAGTGATTTCTGGACTACTGTGAGGCAGAGAGGAATGACCAAGGACTGCAGCAAGGCACACACACACACGGGCTGACTAAGCAGAATTCAATATACTCCATAAAGCACACACACAGGCTGACTAAGCAGAATTCAATATACAGTTCATGAATATGAAACAGGACAGAAGTTGGATGGTGTGCTGGGAACATAAGTGTCCAGTTTGTGTTTTGAAGGAAAGAAAAGGGAAGAGGTCCTGATTCAATTACAAACTGTAGTTTCATGAAATACATTTGAATTGTTCTGCTTTCTTCCACATTCCTTTGTAATATATTAATATTGTTCGCACAGTGAAATCCCTAAATGATGTATTCACCTTTTGTGATCTACAGAGGAAAATTACTAATATGCAGTCATTTCAGGTTTGATTTAGGATTGGATATTAGTACATCGTAATAGTATAGTTTATAATTGTTTTTAATTGTTTTGTTATCGTCTTTGTAAACCACTTAGTAATTTGATATAGTTGTGACCATGGTATCCAACTACTATACACCTGTCAAACAAGCTAGTTAGCTCGCTGAACAATAGGAGAAAGGTAGGGGGGTGAATTTATAATGTTCCTTAGCACCCAAACATGCAAACGGTTTCTGTAAACATTTCCTGACTACAGTTATGCTGTGTTCTTTATCAACCAACCCAGGCCCAAACCTAACCCTAACCCCATGGCACTAATACACAAACTATTGGCCTCGATGGGGATCCCCTGATACATGGCTATTCCCGGGGTATCATCACACCTAGGGCCGCCCCTGGACACAACTCTGCCTCAGCAGCTCTGCAGTGCGCAAAGGCATCGCCATCGTCATGCATGCACACACACACACACACACACACACACACACACACACACACACACACACACACACACACACACACACACACACACACACACACACACACACACACACACACACACACACACACACACACACAATGCGGTGACAGGGACGGTTTTCGCACTCATCATACCTAGAACAGTGGCATTTTTCACCTCTCCACGTTGCAGCATGTGCGAATCCATCACTCGGTACCAGCCGTTCGGATAGACGGGCGGCAGTTCGCCGATCTTTCGCCTTCGACGTACTTCGTTGGCGGCCTGGGCGCGGGAGCGGCCGTCCTCCGCGACGTAGCCGACATCATCCGGCGCCCTCAGCAGCTCCAGGGGGCAGAACAGTAGCCGGTGCAGCCAGATCAAGAACAGGAGGGATATCCCGGCAATGACGCACACAGCCGCCCTCGCCGGGGCGCCGATGAGACCGGTCTTTCTCCAGAAGGGGTACCCGGTGCCGATCGAGTCCAGCGGCTCTCCCACGTGCATGACAACGCCCCCTATAGCGACAAGGGCGACGGCGGCCGCCACGCGACGGGACACGCAGTAGCTACCCATCCTGGTCGGAGGTCGTCCCGTGGTCCCCGGAGCCAACTGGTCTGTTCGGGATTGCGGTCCGAAGTGACGGTCGTGGGGGGCGCTCGTTTACATTCAAGGGGCGGCGTGGTAATACAACACGTACCTGTCAGTTCTGTCATGGCCTGTCACCGGGGTGTGGCGAGCAGGACCTAGGGCCACGCCCACAGCCACACATATTGCCCGGACAGGTGAGAAGCGCAACTTTAATATTAATATTATACACCTTCTAGTGTTTCTCAACCTGTGGTGCGTACTGCCGGTGGTAAGCCAGCGTGGGGTTTTATTCTTGATTATAGACACATTTACAATAATAGAAACAATAATATAGGTAATTGAAAATAAATATATTATAAATATTGTTCAGTAAAAAGTAATATGGCTTGTTATTTAAAATAGTGTCGCTTTGTGCATTATATGTTTTCCATTAATGTTTTGTGTTAATGTGTGTTAACTAAATAAACACACTGGGAGCATAAGCAGCGTTGCTGACTGTTTCTTCCCACTGTTTCCCACTTCATGCAGTAATAATGGTGTATAAAGGGGGCGCTGGCACTCAGCCACTGCATGTGTACTTATCACAACACATTTGTCGAAGATTTCTTGTTTTCTTGAAGAGGTCCTCGGCAGAATAACTTTAACTTTATAACTTTAGTAAAAGACTATTAAAAGGAATCGAAGTCGAACACGGTGGATGAAAGTTGAAGAAAATAGGTTTATTGTGCAGTACAACAACCGAGTTAGTTCATGAAGCAACTGCCTGTCTCCTTCAGAGTACAGGCTTTTGTACAGTTTTTCACCAAGGTTGGGAATGTCAGACATTTTCAGGTTGGACACTTTCAGGTTTAGATCATAAGTTTTCTTCTCATGCAATCTAAACATTTTTGGTGGGCATGGTAACCGTCGCCTTCTGTGCTGGCGCCTCATTTTAGAAAAGACACCTGTGGGCCTTGTGACCCTCGCATTCTGTCCTGGCGTCTTTATTTTTAGACAAGATGTCTGGTCAGGGAGCCTTCTTCTCAAAGCCACGGTTTAGGATGACGTAGCTCTTGCTTTCATGTGCTACATAAGAGAACGTGGCCTATTCCTTGATATAACTTGTTTTTCAGTATTTTTAAGATCAATAATGCGTTTGTATGTGATTATATACTTGAATACATTTATACGGTTTAATATGTGGTTATGTGCTTGATTTAAATTTATCAGGACTAGTATCTGGTCATATACTTGACTATATCTCTCAGGGT
>OOFB01007704.1:12602-23293 GCA_900323305.1 Trachyrincus murrayi | reverse complement strand
GGGGGGGGCCCCCCCCCCCCCCCCCCCCACTGTTCTCTCCCACCCTCGCAGGGGGCGGGGCCAAACGTATCGTGAGAGAGGTGATGTAACGTTAAAACGAGCCCCGTGCCTTGTCGGTTTTTCCCAGATAGTTTTTATTGTCTGTGGTGTGTTTCATAGCAGCCATGTTGGGAAAACAAGACATTTTATTCCAGAACAGATGATGTGCTGCTCCGTGGTGTTACTACGCTTAATGGAGTGGATTTCACAATAAACGTTCTCCGCTCTGTTAACAGGTCTCTCTTATTAATGAAGCATATGATCTACACAATATGCATTTTTTATTATGTATTAAAAGGAGAGAGACGCTAGCGTTAAAGCCATAGATCCAAAGTTAGACCTAAACATATATTCATATAAAACATAAGCGCGGGATTATTGTAGGATATTTGGGAATTGGGAATTCAACTGCTTAGAGGTGTGTGTTGTTAAAGCTTTGTGGTGGTTTACCAGAAAGACCACATTAAGTAGAGTCATGGTCGTTTATAACATGCTGCAGTGGAACAAGTCTGTATGAACTCCCTGCTTGGCTGCACTGTAATGAGAATTTGCCCCATTACATCGTTCTAGAGAACAGTAATGAACTAATGGCGCCTTCCATTTAAACTGGGAAGTCGCAATTTCCGAGTTCCCAGTCGGATATTTCAACTGGAACGCCCCCTGAAGTCGGAAGAACCTCACAACCCTGACCTCAAGATCCAAGATGGCTGCTCTGCGCTTCAGCATAAGCGAATGCTATAGTAATATACTGTTCATTAGCACGTCTCTCTGTGGACATGTTGCTACGGTGTTTGTATGCGCAAAATACCATGTAATGCGTTGTTATCTACTGGTATTGCTAACAATGGCTAACCTGGCTAGGACTGGTAATGCACCTGCAGGTGACCCACCTGCAGATGACAGGTGGGTAGAGTAGCCAAAAAAAAACAGGAGCAGTAGTACTTTTGAAGCATGCTGTGTGTATATATTGTTAAACGTATTAGCATTAACACAACAGCCACGCTTGCTGCTGTCTGTCAGCTCACTGTCAACACGGTTCTCTGATGTACGGACTTCAGACCAGCGTTCACAAGCGGATCCCGCTGCACTGTGCGCTGTCAATTCGTCTGTAAGTATTAGCTGCTAGCGCTGTTTGAAAGCCGTGCTCCTGCGGTAGCTTCAGCCATTATTCTGCTGTGGACAGAGTCACGTGGAGGCGTGGCTGCGGTAGGATGACCTGCGACCAGCCGACCGCCTGCCTCTTAACGGAATGTGCATGAATGCATAAAATAATACATACGTAAAAGTAGTGCGTTTAATGTATCAAAGTAAAGTAAATATGTCGCATTAAAACTACATTTTCTTCACAAATATACTCGACTAAAGGTGAAATGTATGTTGCATTAAAACTACCCTCACGAGTACAATTTATTCCAAAAGTGACTTAAGTAAATGTAGCAGAGTAAATATAACACGTTGCGACCCACCTCTGGTCACCTGCTGATGAAGCGTAGTCCTCCGCTTAGTGGGGTCGGGTTGGTTCTCCTTTAACACCTCTTGTGGATTTCACACAGGTGATGATAACCAGACAGCACAAGCACTACATGAAATAAATCAGGGAACCAAGGTGCATTTAGGAATTGCTTCAAGGTTGCTGGGCTGCAGCTTTACATTTGATAATATGGCTCATGAATAGCATGCAGTATTCCTCGCAGTTTAGACTTTGTAACTAGTCAGAAGGATAGAAGGCAAGATTTCTGGTAATTTTATAGATACAAGATGCAATTGATTTACCTGGGTAACAAACTGATAACTCCAGCAAAGGAATATGAAGAAAACAAACTAAACCTGGAAATTCTCGGTTAAAGGAACAATGAAAATGTCTTGAGAATGTTCCGTATAATACGACACGATAACACACTGCACTTCCTTATGAGTCAAATCCAACGCAAGCACGGACCATGTGCCGGGGCCACGATCTCTCCTGGCAGTTTACACGAGCGCTGTGTTTGCCGTCACATCTGTCAGCCACCGGGCCCAGCTAACCCTGTCGGTCAGCTGTCCCCCCTCCCAACAGCAGGGCTCCTATTTCCTTCCCTGCCGTTTGTTCTTTTTGGAAGGTGCAGGCGTGTTTTGAATTACATTTGTCGTTTATTCAGCATCGCCAACCGTACGGCTGGCTCGGTGGACATAATGAGAATCATCATAAAGTGTGCGATAAGCGACTCCATACCACACACCTGCCTTCTGCTGACGTGGAGGAATCTGGAATTCATTACCGTAGTTCTGCAGTTTTTTTTTTATTTATGTAGTACTCCCCCCCCGCCCCCCCCACTTCTTGTTTATTGAATCAGTGCAAAATGTGGAAATGTTCTCGTGACTTAATGCTGGATGTGTTTGCTTTTCATTAAGTCCTGCACTTAGCTGGCAGTCCCACAAACTGGGCTTGGCTTCCCCTCTGTTGAGATGTGCATGTGAATTCAAAACAAAAGTCCACGTAAACACACACACACACACACACAATGCCCATATCGTATATACACTCACATGGGCCAGAATGCTCAATGCAGTGTCAATAATAAGCAGTAAGTCAACGCGGTGTCCATAAGCAGTAGTCAATGCAGTGTCCATAAGCAGTAAGTCAATGCAGTGTCCATAAGCAGTAGTCAATGCAGTGTCCATAAGCAGTAAGTCAATGCAGTGTCCATAAGCAGTAGCCAATGCAGTGTCCATAAGCAGTAGTCAATGCAGTGTCAATAATAAGCAGTAGTCAATGCAGTGTCCATAAGCAGTAGTCAATGCAGTGTCCATAAGCAGTAGTCAGTGCAGTGTCAATAATAAGCAGTATTCAATGCAGTGTCAATAATAAGCAGTAAGTCAATGCAGTGTCAATAATAAGCAGTAGTCAATGCAGTGTCCATAAGCAGTAGTCAATGCAGTGTCCATAAGCAGTAGTCAATGCAGTGTCAATAATAAGCAGTATTCAATGCAGTGTCAATAATAAGCAGTAAGTCAATGCAGTGTCACTAATAAGCAGTAAGTCAATGCAGTGTCCATGAGCAGTAAGTCAATGCAATATGTCTGAGTTACGGGGGATTAATTCCAGCGGCCCTGAAGGCTCCCCTTCACATAGACAGTTCCTTTTCACAAAAGTCACTCTGTGCCAATGTTTCATCCAAGAAGGGTTTTATTTATGCGGGTAATGTTGGCCATCATACCCTTCATCATGGCTCTTGGTTCTTCTAGACTGGCAATAACACTGACAGCTACTTATAGCCTACAAGAGACAAATAAGCCAAACTAAAGACCAATGGTAAATACCAATTATAAACACCGATTGACCAACTGAGAGAAATAGCCTCAAGGGGACATTTTATTTTCCATGAAATCCACAATGTGTGTGTGTGTGTGTGTGTGTGTGTGTGTAGCTCTGTTCGCCTTATATTTCAGCCACTGTGCACAGGGAGGAGGTGCACAAGAGCAGGTGCTAAGAACGGCGTGTAGATCTTGTTCATCGTCTCGTTGGTAGGAGGGACCTGCTGGCTGGGCAGAATACGCTGTATACTCAGGAACGACATAGATTATTATACCCCTGTGTGTGTGTGTCTCGGTATGATAAGTGGATGGTAGCATAGCTGTTTTTGAACATATTAGTGCATGGCGTGGGATATGGTAATTTAAGGAATAGTGTAGTACATATTTTTCTTCAGATTAAATGCCTCTCTTTAAGTAAAAGTACATTTCGATGCAACATTTTGCAAAACTTGATTTTGCTCGGGTGTCCCTCTCTTCCTCCTCTTCTTGGAATCCTTTTTACATAATTTATACCACAAAGCTGTGCATCACATTACGATAACACCTTTGTTTCTATTTCCTACAACACGAACAGACGATAAACGATCACAGAGTACTATCTAGGGCTGTATATTTGATATAAAAAACATCTGATTGCGATTATTTTTGACAGATATTGCGATTGCGATATGATTCACTATTAGTGGGAATGATCATTTTGGCATCACAATTTTCATTTTCACTGAAAAAACTGTAACGATGTGAGATTTCTTGGGGTCTGTTCCAAACAAACATGTTTTTTTTTTACATCTGGAGCAAAAAACGTGTGGGCCGGGTGCTGGGTGTTCTTCTCGTGAAGATATCGGCTCTGTTTTCCCTCGTAAAATATGCCCATTTTCACACTCCACCTCACCTGTGATAATGTCGAGGGAAATGACAGGCATGATTTTAACGCCTCGACTCGTTGGACAACAATGTCGAGTCATACTAAGCAGGCTGATTATCGTGGTCTGATACAGGGCTCTTGGTAGAATAGAATAGTAGGATCTATTAGCTTCGGGAAAAACTGCTAAACGCTCTTGAGAATGTCATAGAAAACACGCTGCAGCTTTATTGATTTGAAAAGGCAATGGTCTGTGTGTAATGCCCACCAGAAGAAATTCAGTTTCCGTCGTCTTTGAGATTGCATTTCTTGTATTGCTTGTAGCAGTGGTTTATTTAGTTATTTTTTTATACTTTGATGCTAAATATAAAAATGGCAATGAAAACTCTTCCGACGATCTGATTCAAATAAAAGACCGTTGACAAGCAGTTGAAACTATAAACTAACTGCTCTAAACAGAGTCTATTTTAGACTCTGTTTTCCTTTCCTTGATATTTTCCTTTGACATGAATTAGAGTTACCAGTTGGAGTTATTGCTGCAGTGAAGTTTATTTATTTATGGGGAAACCTGTGGCTTAAATATGTTACTCTGTCATACTGTACTGCACACAATTTTAAGATACTTTAATTGCAATTTGGGGTGCATGCACAGATGCACCAACACATGCAAGGGGGGAAGTGGCCGCTAACACAACACACACACATGCAGGGTAAGGTGTCCAAATTGGATGAGTTCTCTGCATTTTTCCCATCCCTGCCGACCCTCCTCCAGGGACAGCGGGCAGCCATCAACACCGGCGCCCGGGGACCAATTCCAGGTGTTATGTCCTCATCTTTGTCATGGATAGGACTGGACATTTTTCTTTTTTTGATGGGGTTCTTTTTATAGGAGGACACCCAAGTGAGCACAGGGAGAACATGCAAACTCCACACAGAAAGGCCCAGGAGATAACCCACCTGGGCACCCCAGAATCAACAGCTCCCCAGGCGGGAATTGAACCCAGGACCTTCTTGCTCTGAGGCAGCAGTGCAAGCACCGTGCCACGTATGCCACTATGGCCGTGTTTACATGAGAGAAATGCCTAAATTCTACAACCGTTTTTTTTATTTCTATTATCTAGATTAAAAAAACTGTCTGTTTACACGAAGGGCCACAACGCACACTCTCAACCGTCTCAGCCTGTTTACACAGGGGCAGTTTTATGCTGGATCCCCGCTCCAGTAACACATCCATGGTTTTCACAGTCTCCGTGACCGTGTGTGTGACCAGTTCACACTCTTTTTGCATTGTGATCTCGCAAACCGTTTTCAATTCAACGAAGAGGGAGTGAAAATGCTCGTGTCACCAAGGCCAATGTAGCCCACAAAATGAATCCGAAATGTGTATTCTTTCATTCTGTGAAAGTAAGGACTGATGGAAGTTCCCCAAACAAGAGGAGGTAGTTTGTTAAGCCATATGTCTTCTGTTGACAAAGGAATGTAGGCTCAGCTCAAATGTGGCCACTTAGGTTTACACACTGGGACTTCTATTTTTCGGGAACCGCTTGTTTCTGCCAAGACTTTGATAGCAATGTTTGATTAATAACTTGTACTGCTACCAAAAGCTAGCGGGCTACTTGGAAGGCTGCTAATCATGACGGAACATACAGTAATGCACCGTGTGTTTGTGTATATATATATACATATACTGTTGTCCCACGGTGAATCATAATGATTGGGATTGCCTCAAAAAATTATGTGGAACATTTGGTCATTTTCATTTTTGGCAAACACACTTTGCTACATCTTTGTTTGCAGGCACTTCATATGCTGAGGTAAAATCATATCGAATCTTAATAATCATAAATAACGAGTTGGCAGGGACAGTCTTCTCTCTTATTGTTAAATTAAGTAAATCTATTATGAGGAAACGTTCGCTAACAAACTGTGACTGTGCTTTGATCGGCCTCTGCCAGGCTTGTAAATGAAGAAGAATGACTTAAATGAATGAATTGGTGAACTTCACCTCCTTCACCTTCTGCCTCCTCAGAACATTCCCGTCTTCAAGTGTAAACAACACGGCAGAAGTTGTTGCTCTTATTATCTCATTAGCTTCTCTGTCGGAGGTTCTGTTCCCCCTTTGATCATCAGGCTCTCCCAAGTTGTGTGTCTCCCTCCCCCAGGAGAAAACCCCTGCAGACGGTGCGCTCTCCCACTCCAGTTTGGAGGGAGAGAAGGGGGCGGGGGAGGGGGCGGGGGAGGGGGAGGGAGAGAGAGAAAGAATTCCCAGGGGAAGTTGTGTGAAAGTTTGATCACACACAGACACACACACACACACACACACACACACACACACACACACACACACTACCACCTTCCAATGGTATATTTTTCACAGTTATATTGACTTTGTGTTGAGATAAACTAGGTATAGACCTACTAGGACATGGATCAGGATTAGTTTATTTAAAGTGAACAGTTGTTCCTGATTTGACATGCGCCTCCACATTTATGCGTAATGATGATGATATTTATGATTATAGCACACTTATTGTTAAAAAACACCAAATGCATTAGCATTTTTTTCCCACTTATTTCAGGAAAAGTTCAGCCAGCACCACAGTTTTGCATATATATATATATATATATATATATTTAACTCTTTTAGCACACAGTGTCTCATTGTCATACAATCTCTGTTCCAGTGAAAGCCTAAGGCAGTATTCCAGCCTTGTGTTTACTCTGGCCTAAACAAAGCACTGTATTAAATATTAGACGAAACCTTTAGCTCTTTTGTTTCTATGAATTGCTAATGAGCAACTAGATAGACTGCAAGAAATTGCATTTCACTTTCTCTCAACGTGTCACTCTGCCCTCACATAGGAGAGAGAGAGAGTCTAGTTTGAGTGCTTAGATATCCCTGAGAGCTTATAATAAGGTACATAATGTTGAAGGATGTTTAGAGAAAAGCGTTTTATCCACGATAAATCTATCGTCGCCTTTATTACGACGAGATGGCAGCGCTGCGTAGCTGATCTGTAATTTACCAGCGATTATCGGAGTTGCAAAAACAAACAAGAACCGTCTGAATGCCACAGTGTGCTGTATAATTAATTTGCTCCCAGCCAGACTTTTGGAGAGTGAGACAGACTGAACTGTTTGTTTTCCCTCCCTGTGCCAACTGATACACACACACACGCACACACACACACACACACACACACACACACACACACACACACACACACAAATACAGAAATACTATACGATAAGAAGCCGAAATAAGGAACTAGTCCGGCCCTTGTAAAGCGAAAAAAAACACAGCCTAAATAATGTATTCCAGAGAAGTAACACATTCAGCCACATCGCCCCCCCTCCCCCTCTCCCCTCCCCCTCCCAACTGTCAGTCTCCTCTTGACGATGAATACGCGGCGTGTTGCCTTGTTGACGTTGACAGACAAAGACACACACTTAAGAGAGGAACAAGCCCCTTCTAGAAAAGAGTCCCGTGGAGTCAGCGCTAGTCACACGCCCACCTGTCGGCTGTCGTTCTGACAGCTCCCTCCGTGCACACGTACGACGTGCGCTATGCCGGGCTTTGTAGGCGGCCCCCGGGCTGGCAACGGCTTCCCTGCGAAAAAAACATTGCCACACCTAAATGGGGGCCCTTTTGTTTTCCCCGAAAGCTGTTCCAAACGTTTGCATTATGTGTTGAATTATCGCAAATTTGTGTTATGCCAACATGAGCAACAATATTTTATATATGCAACACCTGCTCTGTTAAAAGGGGAGGGAGGGAGGGAGAGAGAGAGAGAGAGAGAGAGAGAGAGAGACAGAGAGAGAGAGAGAGAGAGAGAGAGAGAGAGAGAGAATTCAACCACCTTTGGAATACTGTACAAATGGCACATTAGCTCTATATCTATTCCACCTGCTAGAGAAGAGATTTCGTGAAGTACCACCATGTACATTCATTGGTCATTTTCACCTCTTCAATTCCATGTTTTTAATTTTAAAAAAGAGAATAATGTAAAAATTCTGGTTGTTTTTAGCTGGAAGTGACGCCAAACCAAGACAAATTATGTATTTGTCACACCAGAGCCCTTTAAACCACATCTGTAAAACACTAAAATGTCCCGGTTTTCAACATTCACTACCAAATTCACCACAGTTCAAATAATAATAATAATAATAATAATAATATACTTGTTTTCAGCGCGTTTATCATGTTCTGTCCCACTCATTATTACCTAACCCAATCAAAAAACATAAACAATGCATCACCCATCTGAAATCAACACTGAGTTGTCTATTTGTGTGTCTGTCAATCACTGTGTCGTTGTCAAGGCCGTTGCTAAAGCTATGACGCTTGTGGCTCTGTCTGACAGAATGTGTCAGTACGCTGACGGTTAGCTGTCATGCCGAAGAGAAAGTCTGTCTTTTCTGAAGACCTCCAGAAGGCTTACTCTTTTCTTCGGCAAGTCGCTGGCAACGCAAATTGCTGCGTTCTGCACACACTTGCAAGAGAACGTTATCGGTCAAGCGAGATCATATTAAGACGGTGTCTACAAGCAGGAAGTAGACTACTTCACCGGGGCGAACGCCGGTGACAGTGATCTGATGAAAACACAACTATGGTGCGTGCATGACACTTAAGGGTCCCGGTTTGGGGGTTAATGTTTTGTCATCTCTCATGTTAAAAAAAACAAAAACATTGCAAATATCCCCCTGACCGCATCAAAGTGATAAATATGACCCCTGACCTCAAGCCTCTACGCCTCACTCCTGCTGTTAACATGTTAGGGGGGGGGGGAAGCATTTCACACGGTATCGACATGTCATTAGTGCTGCCGTGGCACCTTCCACAGCTCTCCGTCGGCTGTTTCTCCCTTCCACCTCCCTGGTGCTCTTCTTGTGTCTGTCACACAAAGACTGAACATAACGACAACAAAGCACACACACACACGCACACACACACACATACACACACACACACACACACGCACGCACGCACGCACACACACACACACAGCGTCCGTGTTATAAATCGTATGAAATCGATTGGCCCCCGTAACTCTCACCTCTGACGAGCTGTAATGCATCGCCCGGCCGCCGAAGTGGCAGATGGGTTGCGTTATTGATCGCCAAACCATCAAACACTATCAACCCCCCTGTCAGTTTAGAAACTATTCTGCTGTAGTGGGACTTAGGGGAGGAGGGGGAGGAGGGGGGAGGGGGGCACTGTATGTATCGGTTTGCTTTCACCATCCAATTTTCTTCCTGAAGAGAGGTTTCCGCCGGTTTCCGCGAGGGTGCAGGAGGGACCTCATGCTTCAGTCCTGAGCTTTTCCGCTATTATTGTTCCCATCTGTTTAAGTGCTCAGGAGAACCGCCTGAGGGTGGAGGAGGGGTGGAGGAGAGGTGGAGGAGGGCTGGGTGTTACGTTCTTTCTTTCTCCTGATTTCTTCGGTGCCTCCGCACCACACATCCTTTTGTCGTTTGGTACACACATGCTTTTGTTTGCGAGTTGTGTAGTCAACCATCATTGTCTATTGTTGCTCATGGGCTCCCGTCCACAAGACGTTGACCTCCTACTCGGAGACACATCATATCATATCTTTAATACGACTTTAAAACGACTAAACGTCATATTGTGGTGGTTACCACGTAGAGACGGATGGACGTATAATTGGTGTTTGGGTTATGATTCGTTTCGTTGTGATGCTGTCTGTTGTGCTCTGTCTGTTTGTTTCCTGGTGGTTCACAATATCAAGCTCTGGGTTCATCGCATCCCAAAACATCTTTTGTTCAACTCGATCTCTACAATATCATGCAAAATCAATATCGTCTTTCGTACTAGCTGGCGATAGACCCAAAGAAACAAAGAAGGGCTAATTTCTCATGTCGTATCTTTTCGATATCTCCACAGAAGGACACGACCGGGAAGCCCCAGGATCGCAAGGAGGACGCCCACAACCGCGAGGGACCCCTGCACAAGAGGAAGGCGGCGAGAGTCCCCAATGGCCGGACCCTGGACCCATGCAAGAAGAACCACCACTACCACCACCACCACAACCACCTGCCCTCGGACCAGGAGAACAACAACCCTCGTCTGACCCACGCGGCGGGCAAGAGGAAGAAGAAACATCTCCACAAGAAACACGCCGCGGTGAGTCTGGCGCTGGCTGTGATTGCGTTTGAGCCACGCTGGGCGTGGTCTGAGCTACGCTGGGCGTGGTTGTGTTTGAGCTACGATGGGCGTGGTTGTGATTGAGTTTGAGCTACGATGGGCGTGGTTGTGATTGAGCTACGCTGGGCGTGGTTGTGATTGAGCTACGCTGGGCGTGGTTGTGATTGAGTCTGAGCTACGCTGGGCGTGGTTGTGATTGAGCTACGCTGGGCGTGGTTGTGATTGAGTTTGTCCATGCTGGGTGATGTGTTGATTGTGATTAGTAGTTAATTGTGAAGCACGGAGATCTGTCATTTTAAAAGCAATTAAAAGGAAATACTTAAAATCCCT